>JAMWYP010000900.1:0-20367 GCA_025563575.1 Acacia pycnantha
GTTTTTGAGAGCATGTGTACCTAAGGACCATGAGAAAATTATTCTTGAAGTGGATAGATTCCCAATTTGATAATGAAAAGCATGAGATAATGTTTAAGCATAAATTGAAAAAACAATATGGTTGGCCTGTTGCAGTAGAGGACCATTTCTCAGCTAAGTAGAGCAAATTCGTTGCTTCCAAACATCATCATATATCTTTGAAAGCGTTGTGCAATAACTTTTTGCACTTTGTAGTTTTCATGTTGTTGTTGTTTTTTTTTTTTAAATAAAATATTTGAAAATATTACCGGGTCATATTCAAATATTATCTTTTCTTCTTGCACCTAAGAATAGTTTTCTCAATTAATTTTTTTACCCATAACATTCTAATCTAAATGACATTATTTAAGAAAATTGATTTTTTTTTTTTATATGACCCAATTATTTTTAGTATTTTTCATATCATAATAGTGTGAGAAAATATAATTTATTGTGAAAATTTTTATTTAAATTTTTTTATGAAATATAATTATGTTCTTTAAAAATTATGAATCAATTTTTTTAAAAAAGTATTAAAATTATTACCTCTATATGAAACAAAATAAATTATTACCTATATCTTTTAAAAGTATAATTTCACTTTGTTATATTATAATAAATATTCTTCATCTCTATTTTTTGTTTTTTGTTTGGGTGACATTGTCATTAGATATTTCGGTAAGGTCCCAGAGAAGTGACAGTGTGCTGTAGGTGGACCTTGGGGTCCTTAAATATGATCGCAATCATGTTTCGTTTTCTTAGGTCACATGAAATGAAATGATGTGAATCCAAACCAATGAATTCTTATGATTCCATCCCTCACAAAGAAAAGGGAATAAATGCTTATATACTTGATTGGTAGTATGTGCATTATTGTCAATTGCGAGTGTTTTTACGTTTTTAGCTTACAAAATCGAATCGAGCCACTGGTAAACTCGTTGTCGTTGTAAGCTCGGTTAAACTCATGATTTAATATATCAAGGTTATTGTTTTTATGTTTTCAATTTACAAAATCGTGTCAATTCACCTTTAAACTTGTGTTAACTTTTTTGATTTGATTATATTCAGTTGTTTTAAATATAAATTTTATAGAATTTTATTTGTTAAATATAATAAATTATGAACAGTGACATCATGCAACGTTGGAAAGTGCTAGGTGCATTGCACAATCCGAACGGCATTCTCCTATATGCATAGGTACCAAATGGACAAGTAAAAGTGGTCTTTTCCTGGTCTTCAGGAGCAAGTGGGATTTGAAAATATCCTGAATAACCATCTAGGAAACAATAGTGGCTCTTACCTGCCAACCTTTCAAGCATTTGATCTATGAAAGGTAAGGGAAAATGATCTGTCCTAGATGCTTCATTCAATTTCCTATAGTCTATGCACACTCTCCAAGCATTTTGCACCCTAGTAGGTATCAACTCATCATTTTCATTCTTTACCACAGTTATCCCACTCTTCTTAGGCACCACATGCACCAGACTAACCCACTCACTATCAGAAATTGGGTAAATGATATCCGCACTCAATAGCTTGGTTACTTCTTTCTTAACCACATCTAGAATTAGGGGGTTGAGTCTCCTTTGGGGTTGCCTAAGGGGTTTGGATTCCTCATGCAAAAGGATTCTATGGGTACAAATAGCTGGACTAATCTCAGGAATGTCAGCTAAAGTCCAACCTAGAGCCTTTCTATTTCTACTCAAAACATCAAGCAATCTCTCCTCCTCACTCACAGACAAAGAATTTGAAATAATAACAGGCAATTTTCCATCAGCAGTAAGGAAAACATTTTTCAAATTAGAGGGGAGAGGTTTATGCTCTAAATCAGGAGGTTGGATAATAGAGGGAATTAGTCTAGGAAGATCAAGGGTAGTAGGAATACTCCCCTTTGCAAGCTTAGGAGGTGCATGACTTGTGCTAAGCTCCATGGACTCTACCACTTGTTCATTGGTCTTCCCAAGTGTTGAACCAACACTAGGTTGGCTTCTGACAACAACGAGGCTTGGGAAAGTAGTCTCCTTCATACCTACTTCACAAGGAGTGATTAGCTCATTCAAAAATCTCAAGGTATGAGGAGTGATCTTAGTTCTATGATTAAGCAATGAGTTAGAAAGTGGCCCTTTAACCACATTGTGTTTAGATCCAAAGTGAGTAACATGAGAGGATGTCTTCGTCGGTGTAAGGGTTATCCCCTTGGAGAACAAATCATCCAAGTCTTGGCTACCGACTTCAAACTCAGCTTCCTCCACCAGTTTGTGACCTGAAACATTGAGAAAAACACATTCCTCACAAGCATCATTACTGGATAATGAATCATTGGAAGAATTAAGCTCAAATGAACTAAGGGAAGTAAGAGAAAAATCATCAAGGGATGATAACAAACAATCAACCATCGATGAGTTAAGGTTGGAAATCTCACTTCCAAGTGAATCAAAATTATCAACAGAAGGAGACGGAAATTTATCATCACATGAATCCAATGAAATACCACATTCAAGATCACAATTATCAGTGTGAAAAGTAAGCTCATATTCATCAACCACATCATCAATGGCTAAATCAATTGAATTCAAACCTAATAAAGAGTAATCTTCGAAAGGATGTTTCATGGCTTCATACATATTAAAAATTAGCTTATTGTTACCCACTTCCATAGTGATTGAACCATTTCTCATGTCTATCAAGGTACTAGCTGTTCTCATAAAGGGTCTCCCTAAGATAAGGGTGGATTCACTAGACTCATGAGACATGTCTAACACATAGAAGTCAGCGGGGAAAACCAAGTCTTTGACTTTAACGAGCAAATCCTCAATGATGCCTAGTGGGTGCCTAATGCTCCTATCAGCTAATTGGAGAACCACACTAGTCCTCTTTAGGTCCTTGACACCAAGAGATTTAAAACTGGCACTAGGCATGACATTAATGGCTGCACCTAAATCTAACAAGGCTTGAGCTACATTCACATTACCTATGGTACAAGGTATAGTGAATGAGCCGGGATCCTTGCACTTAACAGGGAGTAGGGGTTTGAAAAGGGCAGACACATTAGAGCTAATTTGCACTATCTCATTAGGCCTAAATTTCCTCTTGTTAGTACAAAGCTCTTTCAAGAATTTGCAATAACTAGGCATAGACTTAGCAAGTTGAAAGAAAGGAACATTGATATGTAGCTTGCTAAACAAATCATACATTTCTTTCTCATTTTGTTCCACATGCATTTTCTTCCCTTGAAAGTAAGCTTTAGGAAAAGGGAGTTGAGAAATTTTTACCTCCTTACCATTAGTACTAGGTAAGATGCCTTGCTCGCTTGTCTCATCCTTCTCATAAGTGCTTCTTTCCTTGGAGCCAACCTCTCTCAGAAGTGGTTGTTGTTTCACTTGAGATTGCTCAACTGCTTTGTCATTCTTCTTCTCAAGGATAGCCTTCTCTTTCAAGCTTTCAGAATCAGGTAGCTTTATTGGGCTTAATGGTGGACTTTCAACCTCTATTTCCTCATCCACCTCATTGTCAACCTCTTCAGGGAAATGTACCTTCTTACCACTCCTTAACTCAATAGCATTGAGTGATTTAGGATTGATGTGGTATTTGAAGGAATAGAACCACTTGTCTTAGCATGCACATCACTCACTGAATTAAAGAGTTGAGTTAAGTGAGATTGCACAGTGTTGTTCTTCAACTCTAATTCTTCCAACTTCTTGCACATATAAGCCATTTGATTACTATCACTTGCCCTATCACCTTGTAGCTTTTGTAGGGTATTAGAAATAGAAGAGAATTGACTCTCATTCACAGCTTTATCTTCCATCATCCTGTTGTTCATACTAGTAAGTTGAGAAACCATACTCTTCAACAATTGATTGTTCTCATCGCCCTTAGACTCTTGAATAGGCACCATTTGCCCACGGTTTGACCCATATGGTTGGACTTGATATGATGAACCTTCTTGATTTCTCCAACCAAAATTAGAATTAGGTCTTCTATCTTCATTGTAGGTGGTAGTGTTAGAATCCCATCTTTGTTGTTGTTGATTAGACCTTCCTTGATACATAGCATTAACTTCCTCATGGTGATTAGGGCATGAACTTGTAATGTGCATCATTGAACCACAACCATCACAACTAGGTGCAACAAGGGCTTGAGAAGTAGGAGAATGAGTTGTTTGTTGAATACTCAGATTATGAAGCTTAGATGTGATTAGAGAAAGTTGTGAAGTGATTGTATCCATTTTAGACTCAAGTGAGACCATCCTTTGGTTGGAACCGATATCACAAACTCCTCTTATCTCCCTCACATTATATTGTTGAGTATTTCTAGCTCTCATTCGAATTTGAGCCCATGCCTCTTCAGAAGTGCAATCTTCCAAAGAACCTCCAGCTGAAGCATCTAGAATCCCTTTCTCATTAGGCAGAAACCTTCACGAAAGTATGTAATCAACTGTTCATCAATGATTTGATGGTGTGGACACTTAGCTAAAAACTCCTGAAAGCGACTCCAATATTCATAGAAGGACTCCAAAGGGTCTTGTCTGATAGAGTAAATCTCTTTTTTAAGCTCTCCAATCCTTGAATCAGGAAAGTATTTTTCCAAGAAAGCTTTCTTCAAATTAACCCATGAATGAAGAGCATCATTAACATGCCTAGGAAGCATCATATACCACTCTTTAGCTCTCCCCTCCAACGTAAAATAGAACACCTTTAATTTCACATCATCTAGGCAAGCACCAACAGGCTTCATATTTGAGCAAGCCACGTGCAAAGCATTGAGATGGCTGTAAGGGTCTTCTTTTTCAAGTCCTGAGGTAGTGAATTAAGCAAAGGACCTTTAAGCTCAAAATTGACCTCAAGGTTAGGGCATGCAATGTTGAAAGGATCATGAGTGACAACCGATCTTGTTACATCCCTAATAGTTCTCCTTGGTTGAGCATTGTTATCACCTTCCATAACTGTACCTTATGAAGCACAATCACTTAAGTCAATGAAAAAATCAAGATTAAAAGAATGATCAGATTCCCCCTCAAATAGGTCGGACATATAAAGCTGTCAAGCAAGCAATGAAACAATGGAGTACCAGCACACAAATTCAAGCAAGAAAATGTGCAAGATGGAAGGAGTAGAAGTGTATGTGAGTATGTATGATGTGTATAGACAAGTAGAAATGCTGGAATGCAAATGAAAAAACAAAGAAAATCAAGTTTTTGATGCAAGAAAAAAGCTATGAATTTTTTTTGAAAATTATGAAAAATTGAAAGAAAAACCTAATAGGCTCAAAAGGGCAAACCCCGGTCAATCTAAACCAATTGACACTTAGTAAACTAAAGGAGTCAAAATTGACTCCCCGACAATGGTGCCATTTGATGAAGGCATTTTTGTCTTTAGTCTTGGGGTCCACAATAAAAAATAACCAAGGATTGCGTATAGGCAAATCTAGGATCGTTCTATCTTCTCAAGGAGCCTTTTATTGAATCCTAAGTAATCTAAATGTCATGTGAATGCAATGAAAACAAGGGGAAAAATAGGTCTTGACTTTTCAAATTAATAAAGTAAAGAGAAATGCAATTTAATTAAATGCTAACTATTATTTTTGGTATTTTCTTTATAAAATAGAATGGAGTATGAAATGTATAATGAATGCTCTTGGGAATGGAATAGTGACTATCATAGTTTAATTAAATATAGGAGTAAATTTTCACCAAGTCTAGATGAAAAACCCCAAGATACCACTTGAGTCCAATATTCCCAATTAATAGTAGCTCCTACTACCGTAGCTAACTACTATCTCTTGAGATATTGTTTAAAACCACTTAGTGTGTGATTAGGATTAAATTAATGCAACTTGGTTCCTCTTCATATGAACGCGATACCACGCCACTCAATTAATCCAATTCAATCATACTATCTAACAATACCACGTAGACAACACAATATCATTGAATCAATAATGAAATACATATATATAAATCCAACAAGCTACAAAATTCAATCCAATCACAAAGGTTCAAACCATAAAGTTATCCAACCGGGTAAACTAAGTCTCAACTTACAAAACAATATTCCTAAAACTAGGAAATTAAAATGTAATCAAGAGAAAATAGATTGAACAAAATACTTCCCTGTTAAAGCTTTGAAACTCAAGCCTCTTAATCCAACCCAATAAGCAAAATGAATCAGCCCCTGCCACTCATCAAAATAGCTCCTCCAAACACAATTAAAATTAAAGTTCTAGCATTATATATAGAACTCCACCACAACTAAAGGAAAATAATGATGAATGCAGAGATTATGGGACAGTAGCTTAGAAACAGAGAAGGCGACAATGAAATGATGAATAAAGGGAGGATGAAGGTGTGAGTGAGAGAGAGATTGAAGGCGATGGTGGGTCTGGAACAAGGGAAGTTAGCGGAGAAACTAAGACGATGGTGGTTGGTCTGTGATGGTGAGGAGAAAGAAGAAGGTCTCAGGTCCCGCGGCGTGCTGGTGTCGTCTGTGCTCTTTCCCACGGCTGACGGTGAAGGTGGACGACGGAGGTCGCCGGCGACGGTGAAGGTAACGAAGATCACCGACGACCAAGGAGGAATGGTGATGAGAGCGTGGGGCAGAGTCGAAGGTCGAGATTGAAGCTCCAAGGCGTCTGCTTTTTCGTTCTCGCGGCGCTCTCCCATTATCTCCTTCAGGGTCCCTGTTTTTGCGTTTTTCCGGCTCGCTGAAAACAGACCTAGACCTGGTCAAAACGCAAGTTTTGACCAGGGACTAAAGTGAGAAGAAATACAAGTTCTGGAGAGGGACCTAAGTGATAATTTTTAAAATATTTTTGGGGCCGAACTGAGATTTCGAAAACATCTGGGTCTTTTCTGTAATTGTTCTCTGGCCCTTTTCTTCTTTGATTTCAACTTATCAAAAATTGTTGTGGCCTTTCTTGTAATTTTCCCCAGTCCTCAAAACATTAATTCTGACCCTAAAAAATCTCCATTTTCTTCTTAAACACCTACAATGCAAGATTAAACACAATGTAGCATCAAAAGCCCAAGAATCATTTGCATGAATAATTAATAAATTATGACCATTTTGCCCCTAATTTCACCTAATTCAATACGAATATCCCTGATTCAAATTAGTGTTTAATCATGCAATAATGTCCCATAAAATGCATTAAGAATTCCAATTTAATCATGAAAAATCATATAAAAATATGGTATGATCAAAGAGCAACAAAAGGACAAAAAGAAAAGAAAAGAAGAATTATAGCCACTTGGAAAAATATTGTGGAGGAAGTATTAGTAGGGGTGATATGGGAAAAATATTAAAAAAATTCCTCAAAAATTAAAATTTTGTCATATAATTAGGATTAAGATCAACTTTTAAATGTTGTCCTATAATTAGGATTAGAGGGAGATCTTACTTTAAAAAAAGTGAGGGTTTCCACCCTAAAATACCAAAAAACAAAAAAACCAAAGGAGTAGAAGATGAGGGTGGTGGGATGTGGAAAGAGACAAATTTTAAGCACTTGAGGTTTCCACCCTACATACATTTTCTATATACAGTGTCAGGGTGGGTGTCCACTTGAATTATGCCATGGAACCAAAATAGCTCACAAGACCCTCTTTTTAGGCCTTATGGATAATTGAATGCCTTTTGATTGGGGAAGATAAGTAAGGAGCATAATTTATTAATTTAAGAATATTGTAAATTAAAATGAAAAGCATATAGTACAATATTTGGCCACGCACACACACGTATAGAGAGAGAAGGAGAGAGAGACATTCAAGGTCATCATATATAATATTCCAATTTGAATCCATCAGTAATATTATTAGATTCTATATTCACTACAAAAAAAACTTCGGATTAGGGATGGAATTACTGACGTAAATAATTCCGCGGGTAATTATTGATGAAATTACCGATGGAACTCCATTGGTAAGTTCAATTACCCACATAATTCCTTAGGTAATTACGTCGGTAATGTCTTCTGCCATGGTTTTTTCTGCGATAGACGTTTTCCGTCAGAAATCTAATTATCGACGGAATTCTAGCATTTTTTTGTAGTGATTATTGTTAAAAAAAAATGAACCTTTTAGTGGTGGTGTAGGGAAGGGTGCAGTCTATATTAAACCTTCTTTTCATTTGCAAGAGTTTATAAGGAAACAAATAAATAAATATACGACAAAAATTAAAAGGCACAAGAGTCACTGGAATTACTTATATGGAAAACCCCCAACTCAAGGATAAAAACCATGGGTCATCAGACTAAAGAAAATATGATCCATTATGATCAAAATAGGGTACACGAGAGCCTCAAATAAATGCACAAACACGTGTAACCACCCAACCAAACAACCAAAGCTATAAGCTTACAATACATAATAAAGCAGTAGTCCAAAATAGTAGAAAAAACATTCATGACCATGAACATGTTTTCTCTTACACCAAGCCTGCAAACGACGATCCCACTATTAAAAATGACGAATCATATGCTCTAAACCTGTTGATTGAATTTCAGCTCGATCTAACGGGCAACAAAAGTGAAAATACTGATTTACTAATAGTGACCTGTGAAGCTGCGTTTTTCTCTCACATGGCTGCAATATTAGACTTCTCTAGATAGCCTCGGCCTATCTCGTCTCAGAGGGGCTTCTCTGCCCAAAAAACTTAATATACCCTCTCATCATTTAAATAATTCAGACATAACCACAAATTAAATTAGGAAACCTCGAGAGAATATTCTTTCTCATAAAGAATAATCAGAAAATTTTACTCTTTTTTTTTTCACTATCTCATTCTTTTCCTTCTTTCCTGTTTTTTTCCCTTCCTTTTCTTTCTTTGATCTTAAAAATGTGTGTTGCTTTTTCTATAATAAGCTCTTTAATTATTTGCTTTGGTTGATGGAAACTCAATTTAATATGAGCAAACAATAGGAATGGTGGAAAAATTATAAATTTGATAACCTATTATGGAAGGAAAAAAATATCATGTTTTATCTGAAGAGGTGATACCACCGTCTGTATGTACGTACGTGTTTAGATATCATATTATGGAATAGAAGTTGATCACTGGAAGCCTGCAGGAAGAAACACGCAATGAAAATTCTTAAAATAATACTCAGATATATTAATTACCAGAAGCTAATTAGTGGTACGTAATTGGTGGTAAGGAGGGTAATCTGCATCCCGAGGACTAGATACAACTTCATAATAATGAATCATTGTCCTATACCTCAGGATGCAGATTACCCATTCCTAACCCAACGCCTTTGTGAAAAGATAATAATGAAGTTCAAGAAATTTTCGAGATCTTCAAAAGTATTGGAAGAAGAAGCTATATATATAGCCCCAGATATGTGGGATTTCTGCATAAAATCTGTAACTTGTGAATTGGTGATAAGGAAGAGGTAATCTGCATCCCAAGGGCTAGATACAATATAATGAATTATTGTCCTAAACCTCAGGATGCAGATTACCCGTTCCTAGCCCAATGTACTGACAAGCAATTCGTGATGAACAATTATTATTGATTCTTATAGCTAGAAGCTTTATCAGTGTCACGAATTTATAATGTTTTGAATATGGGGGTCCACAGAGCAAAGCTTAGGTGATGCTCTATAGACGGATATTGGTCAAGAATATATCTCTTCTGATGATACATTTCTTGGTTTAACAAAACATTTGTAGGGAATATAGCTATCTATCTCATTCTGTTAGATTATGTATTCTTTTTTCTTGATTCATTTCATGTTGAATATTTTAAAATGAAGAGATGTGTTTTATTGTAAGGTCATGCTTTTTAAATTAAGGGATTTATATAAAGAGTTGTGTAAGGAGTTATAACATTAAGAGTCACCAAATTTATGTCTCTTTAGTTCTTAAAGACACATGTGTGGTAATCATCACTTGATAAAATGTTGTGTTGTGTTTATAACAAAATTCTACATAACATAAAAGTATAACTTTTCATATATTTGTTCAAATTCATGAATCTAACAAATTTTTATGACTTTTAATTGAAGATGTGTTGCTTGAGAAGGCACAACTTCATAGCCTATAAATACCCATCAACATCAGTCCATTCACACACCACACAACAAAAAGTGATAAAATTCATTGCCATTGCCTTTGAGTGCACAAAAAGGTAGAGTTAAATCATCACTTTGTAAATGTGTAACATCCCAACTTTTAGAAAGCAGTATAATATTTTTTTTTCTTCAAAATATCATTGCAAAATCATCAGAGTAGAGCACCGGAGCGATTGAGTAACTGATACTTGTATTTCAAATGCCGTAAGTCTGGCTAATTACAACAACGGTACAGTAACCGAGTGTTTTAAAAGTACATAACGACAAAAGAAAGGCTTCCGCCGGAACAATGAAAGGAAGTCCTCAGCTGGATCTTCTATGCGTGTTGCTTGCCTCTCTCCTCGGCATTCGGTCCTCCTGACCCTGACGCTATATTAAGAGCTGAGGTCCATTGCAATCGGACCTCAGGTAACGGTTAACCTCATATTTACATATAGCAGTATATGGACTATAGACAATCACAACACTAACAACACAAATTCATTCAGCAGATATAACACAGATAAACATATCCTGACAGCACATAGGCCCTACCCCTGCAACGTATCCCGACAGCATATAGGCCTTTGACAGCACGTAGGCCTCCCCCCTGACAGCACCTAGGCCTCCGACAGCACATAGGCCCCCTTGAAACGTATCCCAATATCCAGCAGGTATAATCATAACAACGGTACATAATCATACCACAGAGCATACAATACACATTTCACATATATGCATACCATAAACATCAGAGTTAGTGTTACAGTACGTGAACGTACCTTCGTTGATGTTATTCTAGCACGTTTTACGGAAAACCGTACTTCTGACGGAAAACGGAAACCAGCACGTCGGACAGCGGTTCGACAGTAGGTCAAAACGTATTCAGGGATATCCTATCAATATAACAAAGTACTTGTTAAGGATCTATCATTACGACGTACATTTTTAGTCAAAATGACTATTTTACTCCTGACCCCCTAATCGGCGGAATTTCGCCAGAGCTTCGCTATTTTAACTCTAATCTTCCAAAATTTTGCCAGAACTTCGACCCCACCAAGATTTTCGAAATAATGACTAAAATACCCCTATCATATGATATCTAATCTTACTTGGAAGATTAAAGACTAATATATCATTTCTACTCTAACCACCGAAAGAACTACGGAAGCTTAAGACTAAGTACCGAAAAACTTACCCAGAGCTTCGCTGCAAATTTCCCCGGCTTTCTCCTTCTCTCTTTCTCTCTCTAATTTTCGGCCTCTCTAGTGAGAAGTGGTGTGAAGAATGAAATGAAACTTGAAGCCTATTTATAGAAGATTTCAAAACACTATTCATGCCTTTTTCATACCGGATATCGGCCGTCGGATCGCACTCCTGCTAGGTGTCACGATCCTCACCGGGCCACTTGTCCAAACCGTCCTCTCCCCCCTTAGGTGTCAAAATATGATGTCATGCATGACATCAGTTACTTGTTCCAGAAGCCTAAGCCGGTAGAATTTCCTCGAACGGCGTGCAAAACGCGTAATCGCGTAAAATTTCAGAAATCCGGAATTACAACTTTGAAGACATTTTCTCACTTACTAAAAATGTCTGGTCTAAACAACTTTTTGATTCCATACAGGGTTCCAACGGTCCTGCGGAAGTTTTACGGAAAAACGTGCCGGTTACGGAATCAATTTCCGGAATCGTCAACCTCTGGACAAAAATTCACTGATTCCAAATATGTCCAGAAAATTCTCAACTCATTCCCAGATGTTGAGTTATGATTTATTTTCTTCAAATCCTAATTTTATGCCTATCTGCCTTTTTCTCAGATTTTCCCTATTTCGTCTTATTATCAACTTCTTCTACCGATCTCAGAAACGACTCCAGGTACAACTCAATTTAGGATAAAAACCCACTCATCAATATTATATCCTGACTTTAGAAATTCTGTTCCTTTCAATACTTTTTGAGTATTCCTTTTTAATTTTCCAAGGTTATAATTTATTAAATTACCAAAATTAGAGACAATATATTCTCTTAATTTTAATAATTATTTTACTACCTCTCAGGATTTTTCACAATTTTCCTAAGTTATTTATGTCCTACAAGGGCATTTTCGTCATTTTGGCACTCTAATTTTCAAGAGATTTTTCCCCTACAAATTTGATATCACATATTCACCTATTTAATAGGTATTATTTCTTAATTTATGATATTTTCCCTAAGTCAAATTTTAGGGTATTACATTTCTCCCCCCGATAAACAAAATTTCGTCCTCGAAATTTGTACTCTATCCTCTAAACTTCGTCATTTTCATACTTCGAACTCCACGCGTCGGATCTTTACTTTGTCTGCCAGCCGCTCCTCTTGATGATCGAGAATTCGCTTTGGTTTGACCATAAAGATCTTGTCACTTCGTACTTTGATATATGATGTTTTCCGTGGTTCCCATACACCGCGGTCAACAGCACAAATACCAAAACGAGATACTTTAAATGTTTCCATGGCTCCCATACACCATGATAACACAAAACACCTCATACTCTATGACACGATCACGGTCGAATTAACGAAGAAACATAGATTACATCTCGTAGGTAATCTACGTATCACATGATTTAGTCGAATAACTAATACCTAGTTCATGCAATGCATAGAGAAAATCCCTTACTAAGAGAGATATAGTACCTTGGACTCTCTCCGGAAGTTCTCTGTCCATTGTGTCGGTTAATGCATACATTCGGCCCGGGTTCTGTGGCCTTATCTCCGTAGGTTTCTCAGGACAGTCTCGGATAATGTGGCCTGGCTTCCGACATCTGTAACAGACCCGTCTCCTTTCACAAGCAACACCTGGATGGTAATCTCCGCACCTCGGGCATGGTTGATTCCCCAGCATCCTCGGGTTGCTTGGCGGCCCAGACTGGTATGGCCTCTTGCTCTCTCGTTGGAAGTCACTCCATGGTGCTTCTCTCTTCCGCGAGGAATCTCCACGGCTGACCTCGCTACGACCTGCGTTGTTGTTGTTGAAGCTTCTGGATTTCTGGAATCCTCTCAGATTACGGTCAGTCATCCGACAAATTTCCACCGCGCTCGTCAAATCCTGGAATCGTTGAGACATGAGTCTTTCACCAATTTCATACTTAAGCCCATGAATCAGTATGTTCACCATACTCCTTTCATCATTGCCCCTTCGCAGGTGTGATGAGTATCGGGACAGGTTGGTGAATCAAGCGTAGTAGTCGTCAAAAGATTCCTCTTGTCCCTGTCGGATATGGAGAAATTCTGATTCTTTGTTCATTTGCACAGATGGAGGAAAATACTGCTCATGGAATTTCTCCAGAAATTTCTCCCACGTCACGGGACAGTAATGTGTTTGTAAAGTTGCTGCTGTGACTTCCCACCAACGGTCCGCATCTCCTTCGAGCTGGTAGATCGCTAGTTGGGCTTTGCGATTTTCAGGGCAGTCAATCACCTTGAATACTTTCTCCAATCTTTTCAGCCAATCCTCTGCCAAGTCTAGTTTTCCTCGAAAAATAGGTGGCTTTAGCTTACAGAATTGGTTGACCCAATACTGTGTGGTTTTCTCTCCTATCCTGTGTCGGGGAGGTGATTGGGATCTTTCAGGTTCCTCTCGTTCCTCATCGTGTCCATCACTTTGGTTATTTTCATCATCATCATCATCTTCTTCCTCTTCTTCGGCATTATGAGCTTCCTCTGCATTTCGCTCTTCCTCAGTATTTCTTTCTGCTAGTTGCCTCTCAGCTTCTTGGTCTTGCTGGTTCTGCCTTGCTAGGAGTGCGTCAATAAGAGCTCTTTGCTTTTGCAAGGTTCTCCTCATCTCCTGAATCTCGTTTTGTTTAGGTTGATTTGGTATATCATTCTGCTCTGGTATGGCTCCTATTTGAGGCTGTCTGTCTCCTCGTCTACCTCGACCTCGGCCTCTGCCTCGGCCTCTACCTCTTGGTGCACCGGCACCTCTTATGTTCGCCATGTCTTGTTCTTTTCCCTTTATTAGGGAAACGTTAGATGTACTCAAAGAAAACGACAATTAGTACTATACTGCACATAGACGATATCATGCTGCACCTAAACTCTATCGCACGTAGTATTTTCTGCTCCATACGTAGGCTTTGTCGTACGTAGTTTTCACACTATAAACAAATAGACACCCGTAACGTTTCTTTCGTTAGATTCTCGTTGATTCTTTCTACTCAAAAACAGGAACGGAGAAAATAATGAAAAGTGGATCAAATCCAGTTTCCAGAAGAGTACGGAAATACGTAACAAAAATTTCTCCGATAGAAATTCTCAACATGGGTCAAATACCGCATGTACTAGGATAGAATTACCGTCCAGTGCAAACTGGCGATTATCAGGGACGGATACCGATACAAGCACAGGTGATGGATTCACCGGCTCTGGGTTGAAGTGATGCACCGACAGAGGGTGGTACACCGGTTAAGAATAGTACACTGGTTCAAACTGGTACACCGAAATAGGGTGGTACACTGACTTTAGGGCTATATCAGTACTCATTTTCAAAATATGCTCCAATTTTTTTGAAAAGGCTTAGAACCTAATTCCGTTAACCGAACAGAATGGCCAGATAAGTGTCTACCATGGGGCCTCAACGAGTTCATGGCGACTGATTGGCACACCCACGTAGACTAGCCTTGCCTTCGGCACCAAACTGTCCGTAGTAACTTCGTTAAATTCAGGCCAGGACTACTGCTCTAATACCAAAATGTAACATCCCAACTTTTAGAAAGCAGTATAATTTTTTTTTTCAAAATATCATTGCAAAATCATCAGAGTAGAGCACCGGAGCGATTGAGTAACTGATACTTGTATTTCAAATGCCGTAAGTCTGGCTAATTACAACAACGGTACAGTAACCGAGTGTTTTAAAAGTACATAACGACAAAAGAAAGGTTTCCGCCGGAACAACGAAAGGAAGTCCTCAGCTGGATCTTCTATGCGGGCTGCTTGCCTCTCTCCTCGGCACTTGGTCCTCCTGACCCTGACGCTATATTAAGAGCTGAGGTCCATTGCAATCGGACCTCAGGTAACGGTTAACCTCATATTTACATATAGCAAGATATGGACTACGAGACAATCACAACACTAACAACACAAATTCATTCGCAGATATAGCATGAGATAAACATATCCCGACATCACATAGGCCCTACCCAAAGAACGTATCCCGACAAAGACATAGGCCTCTGACAGCACGTAGGCCTCCCCCCTGACAGCACCTAGGCCTCCGACAGCACATAGGCCCCCTTGAAACGTATCCCAATATCCAGCAGGTATAATCATAACAACGGTACATAATCATACCAAAAAGCATACAATACACATTTCACATATATGCATACCATAAACATCAGAGTTAGTGTTACAGTACGCGAACGTACCTTCGTTGATGTTATTCTAGCATGTTTTACGGAAAACCGTACTTCTGACGGAAAACTAAACCAAAGACGTCGGACAGCGGTTCGACAGTAGGTCAAAACGTATTCAGGAATATCCTATCAATATAACAACGTACTTGTTAAGGATCTATCATTACGACGTACATTTTTAGTCAAAATGACTATTTTACCCCTGACCCCCTAATCGGCGGAATTTCGCCAGAGCTTCGCTATTTTAACTCTAATCTTCCAAAATTTTGCCAGAACTTCGACCCCACCAATATTTTCGAAATAATGACTAAAATACCCCTATCATATGATATCTAATCTTACTTGGAAGATTAAAGACTAATATAGCATTTCTACTCTAACTACCGAAAGAACTACAGAAGCTTAAGACTAAGTACCGAAAAACTTACCCAGAGCTTCGCTGCAAATTTCCCCGGCTTTCTCCTTCTCTCTCTCTCTCTCTCTCTAATTTTCGGCCTCTCTAGTGGGAAGTGGTGTGAAGAATGAAATGAAACTTGAAGCCTATTTATAGAAGATTTCAAAACACTATTCATGCCTTTTTCATACCGGATATCGGCCGTCGGATCGCACTCCTGCTAGGTGTCACGATCCTCACCGGGCCACTTTTCCAAACCGTCCTCTCCCCCCTTAGGTGTCAAAATATGATGTCATGCATGACATCGCTACTTGTTCCGAAGCCTAAGCCGGTAGAATTTCCTCGAACGGCGTGCAAAACGCGTAATCGCGTAAAATTTCAGAAATCCGGAATTACAACTTTGAAGACATTTTCTCACTTACTAAAAATGTCTGGTCTAAACAACTTTTTGATTCCATACAGGGTTCCAACGGTCCTGCGGAAGTTTTACGGAAAAACGTGCCGACATTTAATCAATTTCCTAATCGTCAACCTCTGGACAAAAATTCACCGATTCCAAATATGTCCAGAAAATTCTCAACTCATTCCCAGATGTTGAGTTATGATTTATTTTCTTCAAATCCTAATTTTATGCCTATCCGCCTTTTTCTCAGATTTTCCCTATTTCGTCTTATTATCAACTTCTTCTACCGATCTCAGAAACGACTCCAGGTACAACTCAATTTAGGATAAAAACCCACTCATCAATATTATATCATGACTTTAGAAATTCTGTTCCTGGTTCTCTTGATAGGATCCGTTTCCCATAGATAATTATTTAATTTTTACTATTTACTTTAATTTATTTTTAATATAAGAGTTTTATTCTTATACTCTTCCTATTTTGATTTCCATTTTTTTTCTCTTTTCCCATAATTCATGTCGGCCCTCACATACATAATTATATATATATATATATTTTTTTTATTTTTTAATTAATTATGTAATTACTATTTTAATTATTTTACATAAATTTTCATAACTTTTTCCTATTGGTCCATTCTTGCATTTAGGCTTAAAATTACCTAATCTCACTAATTTTTCTTCATATTTTCCAATTAGTTAGCAAATATATTTATGCTAATTTTTAGCCATTACCCGTTAATTATAGGGTTTTACATAATTATTTATGGATTTTCCTTTGTTCATGCTTAAGTAATTAGCCAATAATTACTTAATCAATTCCTTGTCAATTGTGAATAATTTTATTAATTAAGATAACTCTTTATCTTCAAATTTTTGTATTGACATTAGCATTTTACGACTCATGCATTATTTTAGGGTTTACGGGGGCATTTTGGTCCTTTCAATACTTTTTGAGTATTCATTTTTAATTTTTCCAAGGTTATAATTTATTAAATTACCAAAATTAGAGACAATATATTCTCTTAATTTTAATAATTATTTTACTACCTCTCAGGATTTTTCACAATTTTCCTAAGTTATTTATGTCCTACAAGGGCATTTTCGTCATTTTGGCACTCTAATTTTCAAGAGATTTTTCCTCTACAAATTTGATATCACATATTCACTTATTTAATAGGTATTATTTCTTAATTTATGATATTTTCCCTAAGTCAAATTTTAGGGTATTACAAAATGTCATTATTGTCTTAGCTTGAGTGTTGAGAATACAATCCATACTCAAGAGTCTTCATTTTATTATGCAAGAAATTCGTCTGTCAATCCAAAATTACACCCTATAAGATAATTATAGGTGGGGGCGAATAAAGCCTAAAGGAAAGTGCTCCCACGCATTAAAGATGTTGTGCACTATTTTCTTTTTCATATCTTCTTTGTGAACTCCTCACAGAACTAGTCTCACGAACATTTCAAAAGCACATCGATAAAATCTTTCATCTTAGTCTGATGTAAAAATATATTCTTTACAGGTCATATTGACAATTAAGTAAAGGATAGCTATGTGGAGAATTTTAAGCTTTAGAATAAATCATTGAAGTGCCACGTGAAACTTCTAGCTCGATCAGCTCGCACTCTTTTTCCTGTTCTGACATATAAAAGATGAATCTGAATTGAAAGAAAAGGAAATGAAGGGTCCCCATAAATACTTGCTTTTAATTAGCAGTATAATAGCTCATTCTCATTCTATTCCCTTGTCACTATTTTGATTGCAAATATATCTTTAAAGCACGTAGACAATTATTGCATCGAGTCCTTGAACTATTGGGTTATATATATAGGTTAAAATTAACGAAAACTTTAAGTAGATAACTTATATATATGATCGATTATTATCTTAGTACACCTTTATTTTAAGCAGACAACAAAACACATTCAAACCTAAGGTTGCAAGTATAAGTGTATAACTACAGTACATAATGCATACTTTTAGCTCGTTCAAAATTTATCAAATTGACAATAAACGTTTGAATGAATGTAACTTGGTCATTACAATTTTACATTTTCATGTCATGGTGATAATAGTTAGAGAGTTAGAATGAAACTTCAAGAAATTTCCGTTAGCTAAGTTGGGAAGTAATCGATCTCCTATTTTCTTAAACATTTTTTTGTCGCCTCTAATTTAGTAGTGATACTTGTGGTAGTTCTGCTGTTGATATGATCTTAGGCGAACGTACTGCAGATTATATTTCAGAATTGTGGGATATTGATTAGATTGATTATTAAAATGAAAAATAAAGATAACATTTTTGGGCTGGTAAGTCTTTTTGAAATGTTGCCATGTCGTTAAAAGACAAATTATCTTGAATCTATCATCATATGACAGGACTAAGTTAATTAGCCTCAACGAAGCAAACAAAAACTTGAGAAACTGTACTTGCTATATATCCTGATTATTTAAGTCAGATAAAAAGAAAATTAATGTTTGTTGAAAGTTGAAACGGAACAAATTAAAGTGGTCTAGTCAATACGTACTCGTATTATTTATTACTTTCCTTAAAATAGTGTATAAGCATTCTACAAAATACAGCAAGAAGTCTCGTATAGTATATAATTCTGGTGGTCATTAAAGACTGGTAGTGGTGCTAGGAATTTGCTTTATTTGTCCGAAACGTACAAGTGTGGTTGGCACAAAATTATGGCCCTCTGAACCTCTACTTTGGCGTACCAATGCATGCGCGTCTCTCACTATATACCCTTTCAATTTCAGTTCAAGAATATCGTTCTCATATATATGGTCCTCAAACGCATAAAAAAGGCCCCATATTGTAGTAAAATAGACTAGGTTCTTGTTCCTAGCAATCCATATCATATATTCTTTCCATGAATCCTTATTATTGAAGTGTTTTCGTGAAGCTAATAACTGATCTTTTGAACGCTACTGACAGTCTCATAGGAAGAACAGAATCTTCGAGCTTGGAAGATCTAGAAAGAAAAGGAAGAGATAAGTCCCTATGATTCGTTCCCACTGCACAGTTATTATTAAAGATTAGGTTAAGGTGTAAATTAGTCAACGAAGTATTACACTAGGAGCACCGGGCACAAAAATGTTTTGAAAGGAGCAAAAATACCAATGAAGAATTTAAAACTTCGGCGAATAGACCAAAACGGGGATTATGCTACTTTCACAAGTTTTAAATTCTTCATTGGTATTTTTGCTTCCTTCCAATTGTTCATTGGTATTTTTGCTCCCTTCAAAACATTTCTGTGCCCGGTGCTCCTAGTGTAACACTTTATTGGCTAATTTGCACCTTAACCCTTAAAGATTAACCTAAAACTAAAGCATGCATCGTTAAGATTTCAAAAATGAAAATTCTGCTCCCACTTTCACATTATGTCTGTTAACATGTTATTAATTGGATGAATAATAATTTATCATGTTTTAGTTAATAAAACTGACTTGGAAAAAGTTTACGATTGTGTGCAAGAGACATAATTCAGAAAGCCTTCGAAAAGAAACGTATGCATGTTTATATTAACATCCCTCAAGACACACACACATATATACATATACATATGAGGGGATAACAACTAGTGTTAGAATACTTGGATGTGAAACAAAGGACTTTCCTGTAAGGATTGACCTATATATGAAGGATTGATCTGAACATTAAAATATGTTCTTTATGTTATGTACTGGATTTGAAGAAAAATCTCATTTATGTGGGAACTCTAGATTCAAAAGGGTTCAAAATCACTGCAGAAAATGGAGCAATGAAGGTATTTTCTGGTGCACTGGTGTTAATGAAGGGTATTTAGAAGAACAATAACACGTATCACTATCAAGGTAGTAAGGTTATTGGGATAGCAGCAGTGATATCCAGTGATGAGAAGGAGGCAAAAGTGACCAGGTTGTGATACATGCGTTTGGGAGTTGGGACATGCTAGAGGAAAATCCTTGAAAGCTCTATCAGATCAAGGATTGTTAAAAGTATTAAAGTATTGCAATTTGGAGTTTTGTGAGTATTGTGTAAAGTCCGAGCAAAAAAAAAAAAAAGAGTATTGTGTAAAGGGGAAACAACAAGGGTTAAGTTCTAAGACAACTATCCTTAA
>JAMWYP010000901.1:0-20320 GCA_025563575.1 Acacia pycnantha
AAAGGGTATTTACTCTATCATTTTCTCATTAATTCATTTAATTGGTGGGCCCCCATTTCTCATATATATATATTAAAAAAAATTTAGGGTGGCGCTGCCCCCTGGTTCTGCAATTGAACATGCCTTACTAGCACCACACTTGTGGCAGTTTCTGAAAGTAAACTGCTACAAAATATTCATTACAAAATTGACGCCAGCTTGGCGCCATATTTTGTATTAGTTATTTAGTGATAACTATTGGCTCCTAGATTGGTTTTGATGATGACTAACCTTTTTGGAAAACCAGAATATAAGCCAAATAACTTGAAAACAAAATAATCAGTTCACTGACAAATTACCTCGAGTCACAGTCGCTGCCTCGAGTTAATATGACAGTCAAAATAAGAATCTATCAGAAAAATCAGGTTGCTGTCAAATTACCTCGAGTCTCAGTTGCCGCCTCGAGTTAAACCGATAGCTTGAAATAGAAAATTCACATTTTACCTCGAGGTGGAAACAAGGTTGCCTCGAGTTTGAGTCTAGACTCGAGGCTGTAAACTTTACCTCGAGTTAAACTCTTGACCGTTATGTTTTAGGAAATCTTGTGTGCCTCGAGGCAACACATATTGCCTCGAGTCAGTTAATTGTCTATCATATGCCACAAAGGTCCCTTCATTCACGACAACCTCGAGTTGGACTACTTGCCTTGAGGTTGGAAGCTGACTCGAGCCATGAAGATTACCTCGAGTCAAATTGCCTTTATGTATTTTAATAATTATTCGATATTACCTCGAGTCAGAATATTAATTTCCTCGAGGTAAAGGCAAAACTCGAGGCTGTGTTTAAACTTCCTCGAGGTAATAGGCAAATTCAAATTATTTCCTCCGTCTCTAGTCGTTCCTTTAACTCGAGGGCAGACGAAATTGCCTCGAGTCAGACCGCTCTCTGTTTTTGAGAAATATCAAATTTCAATCTGTGTGTCTCTGGAAATCTTTTGTGTTATTCATTATTATCTATAATTCATTTCCTAAATGCATTTAACTAGTTTGTTATCAAGTTACAGAGATTAAATTGCAGATTAAGAGTGAACAATGAATAAAGCAGTCCACGTGTCGAGCATTTATTGTTCTTACCTATTTCGAGACACTCTACAACGGACATACTGGGCAACAGAAAGACGTTCAAATCATTCTTCTTGTTGTGCCTTCCAACGGCAAAAAACGCAAGAATAAAAGAATATTGGAAGCATTGATGATTCTGTTTCTCTACTCTCTAACGGATATATACAAAAATCACAACGGATAATTGTGAGAGGGAAGAGGATTTCCATTTCTGCTGAATATCTGAATGATTTACTACAAATTGTGAATCCTCCTCCCATTCCTGAAATTCATTATGATAATGAATAGATTTTTCAAATCCTTCGCCCGGATGCTCAATTAAATGAACCAGTAGGGTCACTTAACTTTGCTCCTGTTGCCATGCCACCTACACATAGAGCCTTGTGGTACATCTACTCAAGGAACTTTGTGCGAGTAAAGACAAAATTTTACTCATTTCACTCAACGTGATTATTCCCTGTTTGCATCCTTTGTGGTCAAAGTTCCTCACAATCTTGATCATTGGAGTTTTAGTGAAATGAAGAAGTATGTCCAACATTCCAAGAAAACTTCTCCTTTACCATTTCCTAGCCTAGTCTCTATTATCCTTTTTCATGAAAAGATGTTGTATTTGGAGAAAGATGAAGTTGCTAAAAAGCCCTGAAGAATTTGGCCAACACATTCTCAATCTTATGAAGATTAGTTTCAAGGAAGGTTCTAGCCAAACTAGAGCACTGCCCATCTAGATCCGAGCTTCTAGACCAAGAGTTCAAGAGTCACAACCCGAACCTGGCCCAGAATTGACTTCTCCACCTCCACCTGCGCCTTTTTCTCTTGGTGCTCGTGTTAAGGCCATCACCGATAGCTTGGATCCTCCTCATATCTTTGGCCGCCCAGAACTCTCTGTCCGTTAAACTGGAATTTGAAATTGGGAAGTTGGTGCAAGAGGTGACTAAAATACAGAGTCAACAATATGAGCTTAAAGAAGAAGTTGACAATTTCAATGGTCATTTGGATGATCATGGAGCCAGTATCAATCGCATTCATGACTCTCTTTGGATGTTGTCTAACAAAGTGGACAAGATTCTTCAATATATAACCTCTAGTGCTTCTGCTCTGGTCCACTGCAGTCCCCAAATCTTCCCCACCTACTTCTCCATCCCCTTCTTTTGGTTTTACCCTACTCCTGTTTTCTCCACTCCCATCATTGCTTCTCCACCTATTTCTACGCCTGCAACCATCCCTGTCCCTTCATGTCATACCTCTCCTGTGAAGATCACCTATTCTGGTTCTTCCACAGCTGAGCTATTTGGTGAAGATGACATTGACACCTCCATCTCTATTCCTCCTGTCTTATCTATCATTCCATACTCTCCTTTACCTTTTCCCAACTCCACTCATCCATTTTCCTCCTCCTTCCAGAAACCTTCACTGTGATTCCCACTTTTTGATGGATGCCAAAAGGGGGGAGGAATAGCAGAGAAGCCAAGAGATGAAGAAGAAGAAATGTAGAATGAAGTTTCTCTTGTTTTTGTTATCTTTTGAATTCTCTTGTTTTCATTTCATATGTAGCTATGTAGCTCTGAACTTTGCTTGAGTAGTTTGGTTGTTTATGAAGTTTGACAATTCTGCTAAGTTGGTAATATAATTTTTGTAGATTGGATTCTGTTTATACAATGTTATTTCTGATCTACATGAATGATTGAGTATGCTGTATTTCTTTCTGACTCATTAATTTCAAAATTTTACAAACCTTGGCTTCTTATTTCTCAAGATTGTCATCATCAAAAAGGGGGAGAATGTTGGCTCCTAGATTGGTTTTGATGATGACTAATATTTTTGGAAAACAACCAAAATATAAGCCATATAACTTGAAAACAGAATAATCAGTTCACTGACAAATTACCTCGAGTCACGTACGCCTCGAGTTAATATGACGATCAAAATAAGAATCTATCAAAAAAATCAGGTTGTTGTCAAATTACCTCGAGTCTCGGTCTTGCCGCCTCGAGTTAAACCGATACCTTGAAATAGCAAATTCACATTTTACCTCGAGGTGGAAACAAGGTTGCCTCGAGTTTGAGTCTAGACTCGAGGTCAGAACTTTACCTCGAGTTAAACTCTTGACCGTTATGTTTTAGGAAATCTTGTGTGCCTCGAGGCAACACATATTGCCTCAAGTCATTAATTGTCTATCATATGCCACAAGGTCCCTTCATTCACAACAACCTCGAGTTGGAATACTTGCCTTGAGGTTGGAAGCTGACTCGAGCCATGAAGAATACCTCGAGTCAAATTGCCTTTATGTATTTTAATAATTATTCGATATTACCTCGAGTCAGAATATTAATTGCCTCGAGGTAGGAGGCAAAACTCGAGGCTGCGTTTAAGCTGCCTCGAGGTAATAGGAAAATTCAAATTATTCCTCTGTCCTAGTCGTTCCTTTAACTCGAGGCAGAGACGAAATTTCCTTGAGTCAGGCCGCTCTCTGTTTTTGAGAAATATCAAATTTCAATCTATGTCTCTCTGGAAATCTTTTGTGTTCTTCATTATTATCTATAATTCATTTCCTAAATGCATTTAACTAGTTTGTTATCAAGTTACGTAGATTAAATTGCAGATTAAGAGTGAACAATGAATAAAGCAGTCCGACGCGTCAGAGCATTTATTGTTCTTACCTATTTCGAGACACTCTACAACGGACATACTCTGGGCAACAGAAAGACGTTCATATCATTCTTCTTGTTGTGCCTTCCAACGGTCAAAAAAAAAGAATAAAAGAATATTGGAAGCATTGATGATTCTGCTTCTCTACTCTCTAACGGATATATACGAAAATCACAAAGGATAATTGTTCAAGCTTCTCAATGGTCATAAATGCTATCATCTATAAATACTTGAAGCATTGAATGTTAAAACTATCGAAACTTTGTGCATTCAATTAGTCTCAACTACTATCTACTGTTTCATTAAACTTCTTAATATATTTTCGGATATCTTTTGTACTTCAATGATTATTATATATTTACTCAGTGAGGAGCCAAATACTATTTCATTATCTTAGTTGAAAACTTAAGGTTGTGGAACCTTAAGTGTGGGTGTAACAATTACAACTTGTAAGGGGGAGCGAGTCCGAGAGTGAGGATCGCCCTGTATACGTGTGTGTAATTGTGTTTGTTTGAAAAGTTAGTGGAAATCCCAATGTGTCCTTGGGACCTGGACGTAGGTCGAAGTATTAGACCGAACTAGTATAAATTGCCTCGTGTATAAAAAAAACTACATTTACAACAAGAAGTGCTATATTTACAACAAATTTAAAATCTTGCCATTTACAATAGAAAAAATCATATTTACAACCGGAAGTGCCATATTTAAAACAAAATATTCATGAAAGTCCCAATAGAAATTCACATATAAAAAAAGTCCCCCTAGGGACTTTTTTTGATATTATTTGTATGGAAACAAAATCCATGAATATTTTGTTGTACCTGGATTTTGTTAAATGTACGTGGATTTCATGACTATTTTGTTGTAAATATGAAACTTTCTGTTGTAAATATGTTTTTTTTTTGTTATAAATGACCTGATTTTAAATTTTGTTGTAAATATAGGACTTTCTATTGTAAATCTAGCCTTTTTATGTTTTTAAATGACCTCGGTACTTTTAGGGACTTGAGTATGAAACAAAATCCAGGTATTTAAATGTTGTTGTAAATATAGTTTTTTCGGTTGTAAATGGTCAAGTATTTAAATGTTGTTGTAAATATGACACTTCCTTGTTAATATAAATAATATCAAAAAATTCCTAAAGACTTCGTGTAATTTGGTGATTTTAAGGGACCCAATTGTGTAATTTTTCCGGAAAAAACCACGTGCTTGTGGGGAATTATGATCGGAGGCCATCATCACTTGTGACGAGGATAAAGATGATTCCAAATACAACAAAACTCAGTCAACGACATGATTGGCGCGAAAGACCCCCTAAATGACAAGGATCCGACCGACTGCAAAACTCGCCTTTTGTTAACGAAGCGGTAAATAACTAAATACAACTAGTATCAAAAAAATAAAAATAAAAACTAAATACAACTAAAACAAAATCTTTTAAGAGTATTTTCCCATTCCAATATCAAGCTAATTTTTTTATATCTCTATTATCAGTTTTTTTTTCAACGAATAATTATTTTAGAATAATTAAAAATCTGATAATCAAAATATAAAAAAAATTTAATGGACAAAATATTAAAAATAAATATATATCAGTTCAACCTAACCTAACCAATTTTTTTCTTCTTCTTTAAAAAGAAAAAAGAGAGAAGCCTAATTGTGAGGGAGAACACAGAACCGGGTTGGCTCAACCCGGGTCAGTATTTGGATACGACCCATCCGCTGGATTGCTGCGTGTGCAATTACCCCCACCGCCACTAAGTTCAATTCCGCCGTGAAGCTCACCAGCACCCAGCAAGAACTTATCCATCATGGCCGCCATGTTTGGTATCAAAATGTCATCATGAGAGACCAAGTCTAAATCATCTTCAGGGAAAGGGCTAGTGGTTTCATTGCTTAACATGTGTTCATCGACGCACTCGTCGTTCGCCGCCACCGCCGTCAAAGGCGTAGTCGGAGAAAGCTGTGAAGATGACGATGCCCGGTTCACGTTAGTGCTTGGTGACCCAGATTCATGAGAGGCGGGTTGACGGGTCGTCGTCAAAGACGATGGTTTGTTCCTAGTACTTCCGGCAAGCGAGTTCCGATGGGTAGGCCGCGGATGCGTATGTTCTCCGGTGTACGTGACGATGAACATATCTGGTTCAGTATTGCTTCGTTCCACTTGCTTCCGGGCCCCACAACCTTTTAAACTGCTACATCTATAATAGTTCCTGCGATACATAACACAATACATCGCAACAGGCCCAACCCAGAAAATTAAAATTCAGTTTTCCTGAGAAAGTGAAAAAAATTAAATGTGAGAAAAACTCAGAAATTAGAGATGTTCATAATCATATACCTGGGATATGGAGAGCCTTTAATGGGCTTTTGACCGTATTTTCTCCAGGCCCAAGAATCTGCGGTGAGGTTTTCCGCTGTTACCTGGCAAACCATTCTTCTCTGTTGACTCTTTCTGCAGAATTATTACGAAGAAATCCTCCACTTTTAGCCACGAACAATCAGTGAAAGATCAATCATATATATTCAGTCACTTTGTAAAATAAGAAGATTCCAATTTTCATACCTTTTTCTCGATCTGGTTGTTGCTTGAGCAGCTTGTGTATTTGGTAAAGCCATACCCGAATTAGTACTACCGCCGCTCCTGATTTGACCTGGCGGTGTTAGAAATTGCTGTTGAAATCCAGGAGAACTAGTGGAGGGTGAGGCTTGTGGCACAAAATGAGGCCTAGTATTGAACGCGTAAGACGAAGATGCAGAAGTATTTATGTTATTATTAATATTATTACTACTGGACCCTTGAACTGCAAAATCAGTGAAAGAGGAATTGGGATAGATGCCACAACCACTAGTAGAGATAGTGGTGGTTGTGGTGGTGGCTGTAGTGGTGGTGGGGATAAAGGGTCTGAGCAATTGGTGCAGTTCTTGGAACCCATTGGTTGTGGGTTGAATCAAACTGGAAAAAGAGAAGACGTTATTTTCTTGCTTGATTAATGGTAAAGGAACGTCCTTGGATGAAGAAGAAGAAGAAGCTGACGGTGGTGGAGTATTGGTGCTGGTAGCCGCGACGGCGGCAAAGGATCTGCAACCTCGCACCACGGCGGAGAGATCCCAGTCTTCTTCAGCCATTTTAGTGTGATGAGGACAGAAGAGATTGATAATACTGAGAGAGATCTGTAGATTCCCACATAATCAGAGAGTGTTTAGTCCATTTGGAGTAAAAACAAGAACGAAATAGAGAAGAACAAAGGACGGCGCTGACTTTTTGGGCTATTGAAAAGGCAGAGAGAGAAGGAATGGAAGAAGCAAGAAGAATGGTGGTGGCGCACTGGCTGACTTGGGCTAATTCTTAATTATTTATACTCAGAAAATAGATTTTTTTTAAGAAAAATGAATAATAAATAACATAAATGAAAGTGAATTTATTTTGAGCAACAAATCATACAATATTTAGTGTTATTATTATAATTGGATTCTACCTACCCAGTTAGAGATAAACGCTGTCAATTAGAATATTTTTTATTTAAATTTGAGATTTTATTTTATTTTTTAATAAAAAATGATAGGTGGGGGATGGAAAAGGGTTTAATTGTTTGGAGATGCCTTTTGATTGACTTGGGATAAATGTCAAAGCTGGGCCCAGCCAAAGGTGGCAAGACGAGGATGAGGATTCCGATGCTGTGCGAGATGCCTACTCTACAATATTGGCCACTTCTAGTGGTACTCGATGTCCTATTGGTGTGCGGGTCCTCAAAACATCGTCATGACAAGTGTCTCCTACGCGCATCTCATGCGAGTGTGAGTGGTTTGTTTAGCCCCAGAGATGCTCCTCTACACCCGTGTCTTGCCTTTTATTTTTCTTTTAGTTTTTTTTTTTTTTTTCAAACAGTGTCTTGCATTTCACGCTCCCACTGGACCCTCCAGCCAAAAATGATAAAACGAGATACTTATAAAACGGATTCTGAATTAGGACTAAATTGGGGTTTAAACATAAACAAATTACAACTTTTAAACACTAAGAGTAAATACCCTTTTTGGTCCTTGGAAAAAACACGGATGCTGTTGTCTCTAAAAGTAAGTCACTTTTAGTCCCTAAAATTAAAAAATAAGTCCTTTTAATTTTTGATCATTTTTTTGCATTTTAATCCCTTAGAATTTAAAAAAGTCTTTTTATCCTAAAATGACCAAATGACATTCTTTTGACGACGAAAAGGTCAAATGCGTTTTTTCACTAAAAAAAGTATTTACTAAACACTAAACAACATCTAAAACAAGAAGTTGCTGAGAAATATATTTAGAGTGTGGATGAAAGGGAATATATATACGCACACGGAAGAGAAGAATTTTGTCTAGAAATATATTCAAGAGGGTGACACTAGAATTAAAGCCGAGAAAACGAGTCTAATCCATCGGACTCTAAGCTTATTTAAGTCTTTTTTTTTTCGATAATAGGCTTATTTAAGTCTTGATTTGCAAGGGTTGTGCTTAAAATTTTTGTTTTTTTTTTAAGTGAAAGCAGGCCTAAAAGGGCCAACCCTATAGCTTTGGCCGACAAAGGGCCTAAAAGGGTTGTCAGCCAAGGGTCAACTCTTTTTAGGCTCGTATGTTTTTTTGAAAACAAAAAATTTATTGGATAATAATATTATTAATTTTTTATACTGTTAATGATGTTGCAAATATTTAATTATTATTATCTTTTTTTAAATTAAGTTTCATAAGAACATCTTCTATTACGAATCCTAAAAATTAAAAACTTACAAATGGTATTTCTTATTTCATAAGTATTCTTACTAATTTTGTATTTATTGACTTATTTTTTAGTGATTATTTTGTTCATATATTGTGTTGTTTATTTTGTTGACTACTCACACTTTTCAAGATATATTTATAAGAATTATTTTTAAGTTTGTTAAGTCTCCTTATTAATTATTTGTAATTGTAGTATGGGGTTTAAACTTCTCATGTTGTATGAGAAGAAGAATTCCTACACACACATGAAATTGTGGGACCACACACACACACACATATATATATATATAATTCTAATTATATATGTATGTGGCCTCACCATTTCATTATTATGTGACATGAGAAAACACTTCTCCTACAACATAAGAAGTGTTTTCCCTTGTAGTATATAGACAATAGCTTACCTTTGATTATGACTTTTGTACTCTGTTCATTTGTTGATGATGTGTATTGTTTAGACCTTAATTTTGATAACATTTATATGTTAAATTAAGACTTTTATTATTCCAATTTTATTTCTTTAACAAAACTAAAAAATAGTAATAGATTATTAAAATAGCTTCGGCCCTACAGGGTTGACCTTGATCCTAATGGTTAAGGGTTAAGCCTAAAAAAAATGACTCTTTTTTAGCCGGCCCCTTTTTACCTGCCCTAACTAGAGTTGATCTGATTAGGAGAAAACCGAAGAGAGCTAATCAAGAGAAAGGGGCGAAGTCGCGTTGGGGACAAGGGAAGGGTGAAAATAATGAATGTACTGTCGGTATAGTTTTTCCACAACTCTGGTATCAATATGTATGTAAATCTATATTAATTTTAATAAATTTGAAATATTTTTATTTTAAAACTTATTTGAGGGGCATTTAGTCTTTTAACAACTTTAAAAATTTCTAATTAGACCTCTTGGCTTAATTAAGAATTTGTTAAAAAGTGTAAATCCAAATTTAAATTTTAGTATTTTAGCTGGATTTAATTAAGATTCTCCAGAGATTTTATAATAATTTATACTCCTTGATCTGGTCCTAATTATATGATATATTTAACTAATTTTGAAGAGATTAAGGAAGTAAGTTAAATTAATTAATTTTACTCATTTTCCTAAAATGTCCTTATATAAATTTAAAATGACATAAGTAAGAGTGAATCAACAATCCGCCACATATCTCTTCGACCAATTTTTCTTTTCACATGCTTTCTAATTAAAATAATAGTCTTACTATACGTACATATATGTGTGTATATATGTATACATATACATACATACATATATATGTTTATAGACACACTCGTGCGTGCGTGTGCATATGTGTATTGCAACCCACATACATATACATACTCACCAAAAAATCAAACACATCTAAGAGAATAAAATAGAGGTATTTTAAGAAGAGATTGACAAAAACTAAAAAGTTGTCCTATAATTAGGACAAAAATAACCCTCAAATGTTGTCTTATAATTGAGACCGAAGGAGTATATTCTAAGCCATTGCTATATCTATAAGCTATCTATAAAGTATTTACAATAATTTTTACAAAATTATACTTGAAACAAATTCCTCATCGGCCGAGCTTTGGTAAGTCAAAAATAGTTTATCAATGCTAGTTGTCCAAGCAATTGGTCTAGAAACTGTAACCCTAGATGTTTATATATTCATCGCTCACTTCTGTGTTCAGACCTCATACTGTCATACATGTGGCGTCACACATATAACAAACTAACAATGGTTCTCCTAACTATGATCGGTAAAGAAAAGAAAAAGAGCCTTTTAGGCTCCCACTTCTAAACCTTTTAGATGCGAAGAGGGTTTAAAAACTATGATCGGTAAGATTTTGTAAATATAAATACAATTTTAAATCGATCATGCTTCAACGTAGTCTAAATTATATTTCTAGACCGATTATAATATAACATTGTTTTGATACAGATAAGATATTTTAAAAATTAAAAGATTTAAATTTTTATTTGACTGAATGCTCAATTTAAGCATCGTTCTAGAGACTGCCGTTTTTTATGATCAGTCTTCAATTTTTTTACTTTTACTAATGACAAGATAAATAATGGTCGGAGGTTGAAGGAATATATCAGCAGTTTAAAAGTAGGCACAGCTTAGATTTCATCCTAAGTCATGTCGTAATATCCGTTTTCACAACTAGTATAAATTTTTTTTTTTTTTAAAAACATCATTTCAAAATCATCAGAGTAGAGCAACGGAGCAATTGAGTAACTGATATGTATATATAAAGTGCCGTAAGTCTGGTAGGGTTGTCAGTCTCACGGTCAGCCGGGGTGGACATGTTCCTTGGATCCCTCTAGTTGTATCGGAGCTGCCCCGTCTTACTTTGATAAGGTGTCTATCGAGTTTCAAGCAATCTCGGAACTACAAGTCTTGGTTGAATTGCCCCAGACATGTGGTCCGGGTTATGCTTGTTTAAATTTTGTTGTTCTTCGACCATCGGGCTCGCTTCTTGCACCGGTCGAAGACTCCAAATGCGGGTCCTTTCTCGGTGATTAGCCTAACGAGCAAGCGGGATAATTGGTGACTCCTGCCTCCTTGTGCCGGATCTTGTTGTCGATTCCTCTTCTACGTTATCATTTGCCTATGCCAGTGGCGTCCCTCGGCTGTCGTGAAGCCGGAATTGAGGGTCTTTGGCCTATACGGGCTTTGGCGTAATTAATGCACGACAGACGCGCATTAAATGAAAAGGTCACGTCATCCTTTCGACGGATGGAAAAGGCGCTTTTGCCCCGTCGATTGGGTTTCGAAAGGTTTATACCTTAAGTCTCCTTCCTTGTCATTTTATCAACGTTGCTTTGAAGAACTTCTCTCCAGACGATTCTCGCTTTCCGGAGGATAACTTTGTTCGTGAACCATCTTCGTTCCACTTCCCCGATCATCTCCATATTCTAGGTAGGTATTCTTGTTTCCTTGCCTCTTTCTTTTGTTCTTGCTCGATCTGCCGTTTCCCTGTGAGATTGCGTCAGTATTTAGTTGAAATGCAGGTAAATTCCCTTGTTGAGTGGGTTTTCGCGTAGTCCTGTTTCGGTTCCTTCATTTGTGCAAAACTCCCCTGTTTTTCGAGTGAGTCGTTTCCTTTTCGTTAATACCTTTAGTAGAGTGGCTCCCGATGTCAAAGGACATAAAGAATATGACCCCAGAAGGCGGCGGAACTACGCCCACCGTCAAGGAAAAAAGCCGTTGGTGGCTTTGGGGCGATGAATCTTCCCGTCCCAACGCCGCAAGCCGTTGCTTTAGGATCACTAGTGGAGGCAAGGAAAAACTTACGTGGTGGGAGAAAATCCGAGACGATGCATCGTCGGCTTAGGGAAATCCGAATGTTTCCTTCCCGCTTCTTCCTAATCCAAGGGAGTTTAACCCGAGTTTCGACCTGTCCAGTTCTCGGGCCTTAAGAATAGCCGGTCTAACAAAGTGGCCGGCTCGGGTCCTAGGGCCGAGGTTGATTCCTACATCGGGCCTTGCTACTTGCTTGTATGAGTGCTCCCGACTTATTTCTTGTGGGGATTCCTCCTGGCCAGACTTAATTTTGGGCTCGTGCCGACACAATTTGGTCCCGGCCTCCTCAATATATCATAGGAATCCTGTTGACTTGGATTTTAATCTTACCACAAGCTGAAGTCCCGCCTTCAATTATTGACATCGGGTATGCTAGGAAGATTACGATCTTGCTTATATTTTTATTTGTGTTAGGTATAATGGCGTCGTCTTCTTCTTCCCGCGGTGAAGAGTCGGAATCTGGAAATGCCAGCGCCAGCTAGCCTGGGGACTTAATTGACCAATTCCCTTGGGTTGCAGAAGTGTTATCCTATCGGTCGAAGTGACCATGGAAGACTTGGAAGGTCTTCCGGTTCGAATCTAACACCTACTCTCTTTGTCTCCACGAAGAGGAAGAGCCTGTGTGCTCGGTGAGGGAGGAGCCACTGACTCCTTTTTCTTTTCTATGCCGACTATATCACCGGGCTTGGGATTCGATTCCCCTTTTCCGAATTTCAAATGGCCACCCTTGATTTCTTAGTATAGCTCCTCGCAATTACACCCCGATGGATGGGGTTACACGATTGCCTTTGGTGGTTTTGCATGAGCCTTGGGTGCCACCTTCCATGTTCTTCTTCTTTGCCCCGCTCTGGGGAAGGAACCGGGAGCTCAGTGGACCTCCATTCGAGGAATAGCCAATCGGCGCTTGTTTGAGTCTCGGACTCTTTCAAACGCTTCAGGGCAACTTTTTCAAAGTCGTCGCTAAAGCGGTACAACTCCCTTGGTTCCTCAAAGTAGGACTCGGGCAAAAGTCGTGGGAGTTTAACTTGTATTGGTGTCAAGATCACCACAATGTGTCCCCTAGCGCCTATAAGGTGGAGCGGTCCAATCTACTGAAGCCTGAAAGGAAGGCCATTGATGCCATAATAGACCACGTTCGAGCGAACGGTGCTTGTGTGAGCCGGCTCCTTAGTAGCCCAATATCGGGCGAGGCTCGGCGTCAAGATGAGATGGCGTCGGGGCAGTATGGCATTTTGTTATTTAACATCGGCGTTGTTCCGCGTCTTAGTATTGTATTGATCGTCTTTGCTTTCCTAGTAGCTAACATGGTGTATGTGTTTCGTCGGGGTCTTAAGATGAAAGAGCCGCAATATCTTTACGGGATCCCAGGCACCGCCAAGGGGAGAAAGAGGTCGGCCAAGGAGGCGGGCAAGTCGAAGGTCGGAGTCTTCGAGCGGTAGAGCCAAAGGGCCCTAAGGTCGGGGAGTCGTCCAAGCCCCGAGGCAAGTCGACCACTGCTCTCCTATCAGAGCCTCCCTGTCCCGAAATCGCCGCTTCCTAAGTCGGAGCGTCGAGCCCCTCTCCATGCACGATACCCGGTTCCCCTCGTCCTTCCCCGTCATTCCCGTTCACATTTGTGGAGTAAGGGTATTAGAGAAACTCGGCGTTGCACTCTGCCTCTGCCCGTTATCAGAGCCGGTGGCCTTGCGGGAAGTAGACGTACGAGAAGTCCGAGCCATTGGGAAATGCTTTCTTGAAAGGTCTTTGGTTTGACCCAATCGTTTCTCACCCTGCACCACAAATATGCGGAGGCCGCCACGGAGGCTGAAGCGTGCCCGAGCAGGGGACCGCGATGAAGCTGCGAAACAATGGCAAGTCGCTTGAACGAGTTCCGAGGCTCGTGAGGTCCAGTGGAGAAAGTGGAGTTTCGACTAAAAGAGGCAGAGGGGCTCTTGGCGGACTCAATGTAATAATTGAAGGCTTTAAGGCGGCTCGAGCTAGAAGCGAAGAAGCGGTTAAAAGCCATGGCAGTGAAGGGACGGGTTCGAGCCGAAGTGGACGGGATCAAAGCGGGGGGGAGGCGTCCTCAACACATCGTCCCCCGCGGAGATAACCAGGCTGGGCGGGAGTTGCTGGCGGGTTCGGTGGTGGAGCGTTTGAGAATTCACTTGCCCCAGATCAGGGCTTTGAACCGGGGATCGAGCTCAGCACTCTAGGGCATCATTTAGGTCTTATGTGGCGAGGGGCGGTTGTCCCTATGTGGAACCTCCCTGCGGGCTCAGAGACCCGGATAGATGGCGATGCGGCCGTCCTTTGGAGGTGAGCGGGGTGAGGAAGTCTCGGCCGCCCCAGCACGTGGATTGATTTCCTTTTTCTTTTTCTTTTAATTTGTATAATCTATCAGGTTGTTTTACGTTTGACTTTATTGAACAGATTGGCCAATATGGCCACTTTTGGCTACGATTAACAATAGATGGTAACTTAGCAACCATAATGCATCGTATAAGAATATAACTTTAGGTTATCGCGGTCGACCTGGCCAGGTCATATGAAGGTAGCGAGAATCTGCGACGCGCTTTTGGTCATAAGACCATAATGTTTTAAAGTGCTAGTGTTTGCCCCTTTGTTTATAAAATTCTGGTATAGTAACAAGGTCATCCAAGGTAAATGAAAATTGCCACTGCCGGGTTCGGTTTTGTCCCGATAGCGTCAGAGCATTTTGACCCTGATCGGAGTCGGCATGACATTTTCTATTGATACCCGGAGTAAATTAGCGTGTATGCGAGGCTGCGATAGCTATCGAGGCGTGTTTTCTGGTGAAAAGCTAATAACAATTGAATCTTGAAAAAGACAATGTTTGGAATTCAATAGATACCCTCGAGCGAGAGTTTCATTCATATTTGCACAGACAATTGTTGCGAAGGGAAAAGCCGGAGACGACGTTGAACAAAGAACATAATGGAAAACGATGCTTTAAGAAAAACAACGAGATAAGCCTAAGCTGAAATATGCCTTTAATTTGTCCCCATTCCATGTTCGCTTGATAGGGGTTCCATCCAAATTTTCGAGAATGTAAGCTCCTCTCTCGAGAGTTTCCCGAGGCGATAAGGTCCGTCCCATTAGTTGCAAGCTTGCCGTCTTTGGAGTTCTTGTTCCCGATGTCGGCCCCCCAAGTCCTAAGAGCAATAGCGGTTGGAATCTTCTTGGTCTAACCTTCTTGTTATAACGAGCCGCGATGGTTGCTTCATTGCAATATCCAGACAATGGGAGGTGACCCAGACCTCGTCGGCGGATCCAACTCAGCGCTAACGCCTCGCTATTGGCAATTTCACCTTGTGATAAAATGCTCTTCTGCGCCAAGACATCATCCCTATTTCCACGGGAATCATAGATTCACAACCGTAGGCGATCTATAAGGAGTTTCTTGGGTGGATGTGACGAGCGGGTTGTTCGATTTCCCCGAAGGACAAAAAGGTAGTTGATCGGCCCAAGAGGTGTCGGCCTCCGACATACGTTTCTTCAAACCATCAAGGATGACCTTATTGGCGGCCTCGGCTTGCCCGTTGGCTGCGGGTGTTCCACGGAAGCAAAGTGATCCTTTGTATTAGTATTCATAAATCAAATCACGAAATCCGACTCCGGAGGTGGCGAGTTAGTTATACATTACTATCTCATTTGGTGCTCCGAGGGCGTAATTATATTAACTTCAACAAATCTGCCCGCAGCGGCGGGAGATCGTTGTGAGAGGTTCGGCCTCAATCCACTTGGTGAAATAGCTCTCGCCACGATTAGCATCGCGGATTGCAGTCCTTTGTCCTTGAATGGCCCAGAATGTCCATACCCCATTTGTAAAATGGCGGGGGGCCGTGATGGAATGAAGCTCGGTGAGGGCGCCCAAATAACTACGGCATGTTTCGACAACTATCACATTGTCTTACAAGGGTCTTTGAATGCCTCCAACGTCGGCCGATTGCCTAGCTCGAAGGGTTTTCGGGCGCGCGCCTAGCCCCATTATGTTGACCATTGGCCCCTCCATGAATCTCGGCGGGACATACCCCGCTTCATTTGGGTTCAAACATCTCGGCAATGGGGAGAATGTAATCCTTTTCGGTAAAGTTGATCCTCGCGTTATTGTGCCCCCGGCCGCGTCACGAATCAACATTTTGCTTCCATTGCATCGTGCAGGGATGAGTCCACGTTCAAGGTAGTCTTCTATCGGCTTTCCCCGGTCGCCTGCTTAGTGCTTGCCAATTTTGATAAAATGTCGGCTCTTGCGTTTTCTCCTCGGGGAATGTGAGTAACATGTCGAACTCGGAGAGTTCTCGCCCAATTAGTCATCCTCCCCAGCTAGGTCCGGCTTATGTAAGACTTGTCGAATTGGTGGCTTGTTCTAACAACGATATGGTGACCACGGAAATAAGGTCTTAGCAGACGGGCCGCAATAAGCGGGCGAATGCCACTTTCTAGCTTACGGTATCGGATCTCGGCATTACTGCGGGGTTACTGCCCGACAAAATACACGGGAATTTGTCAGTGTTCCGCCTCTCTTACTAAGGCCGCGGCGGCTGCTTCCTCGCCGATCGACAAGTAAAGGAAAAGACTCTCGCGAGCTGAGGTTTTGAGAGGCCTGGAGGATTGGCCGGACATTGCTTTATGTCTTCAAATGCGTCATCGCACTTTGAATTCCATTCCATAGATGCCTCCTTCTTTAAGAACTAGAACATGGGTAAAGCCTTCTCTCGTGATTTTGGCAAAAACCTAGTTAGGGCGGCCAATCTTAAGGTTAAGCTGTTGGACTTCTTTTTATTACTCGGAGCCTTCATCTCCATCCCCGCCCTACATTTGTCGGGTTGGCCTCAATGCCCAGTTAGTCGGCATGAAACCCGGAACTTCCCGGTAGCCGCCAAAAGCACATTTGGCGGGTTCGATCGGATTCGGTAGGTTGGGAGTTTGGCGAATGCGCTCCCGAGTCTTGTATATGGCGTTCCTGATCCAAGGTTTTGTTGATCATGTCATCTATATACTTCCACATTGCGTGCCTCTGGATGCGCAAAGACCTTATTCATCATCCTTTGATATGTAGCTCCCGCGTTCTTCAATCAGGCATGACATTATAGCAATAGTTAGCTCTTTCGGTAATGAAGGTTGTTTTTCACGATCCTGCAGTACATCGCTACGTCGATTATATCAGGAGTACGCGTCCATAAAGGATAGGAGCTGGAATCTGAGGCGTTGTCGACCCTTTGGTCGATGTTTGGCATTAGGTAGGAGTCCTTGGGCATACCTTGTTCAAGTTCTTGTAATCGGTACACTCTCCACTTCCCGTTTGGCTTTTTACCATCACCACATTTGATAACCGGGGTTGTATCTTGTATTTCCCGAATAAATCCGGCTTAGAGCAATTCTTGGATGTGAATTTCCAGTTTTCCTTTTTAGTGTGGTTCCTCTTTCTGTGGCGACAGGGGATTTGAGCCCGGATAGACTTCTAGCTTGTGACAACAAAATTTTGGGTCTATTCAGGTACCCGAGATGAATCCCGGCGAAGACATCCCCTGTTTTCCTTCGGGAATTCCTCCGGCCGACTTCTAAGTTCGGAAGATAGGTGTTTGCCAATCTTAGTGAGTGGGCAGAGGGTCTCAGATCACCGGATCTTCCAGGTCTCCTGCCGGTTAAGGCGAGCCTCATCGTCTCGGATGTCTAATTCCACATATTAACTTCTTCGTGCGGGAGAATCCCGGTCAGAATGGTCCGGATAGGCGATTCTTTAGGGGCTGCGATGAAGATCCGCCCTCCCAATTCTCACGGTTTCAAAATAGCCTTGTCGAGATTCTCTTTGATCCCCGATTCTAGTGACCACGGTTCCTTGGTTACTATCACCTTGAGCTTTTGATGCTTTGTAGACACCGGCATGTCCCACTTGTGGATGGTTGGCCTTCCCAAATATTACCTGTTATAAGGTGAAACGAACTCGCCGCTATGAGCGCACTCTTTCGGACTTAAAGGCGTCTTTGACTCCAAGGGTGAACCTGAGGTCGATAAACCCCTTCGGACGAGATTGTTCTCCATTAAACCCGATGAGGGTTGTCTTGCAAGGCTTTAAGTCGTCCCGGTCCCGAGCTCATTCTTTTGAACGCTTCCCGCTTAGTATGTCGGCCGAGCTCCGGCATCCACAAATATCCGCTTGACTCGGCGGTTGCGGCCCATTAGGTTATCACTAGCCCATCTTGATGGCGGGGACAACGTCCTTGAGGGGGTCTCTTGTGAAAAACAAAGGCGGTCGTGCTACCTCGGTGTGATGTTCCTTGAATTTAGGTCGGTCCACGCCGGACGGGACTTCTCGAAGGTATTTCCTTCGGCGGCTTATAGTATCCCCGCCGGCGCCCATTGCTCCGTGATTACATTACGGTCGAATTCATACGGAAATTCGTCGCCGGCCCCAGGAGCCTTTCGTTTATCTTCACTGCTTTTGAACTTTCGAGGAGGGGTCCTACTGCGGTTCTTGGTCTTTCGTTTCCCCCTTTTCCTTGATGCTCTATGACGTCTTTGTTGAAGTTTGCCTTCCAGAACAAATCGTTCGATTGCATCCGGAGCTCGTAACATTCGTCGGTTGTATGACCTCGACCATCATGGAGCGAGCAATATTTAGGCTGGTCTATCCGGATCTTCGGTAGGGACCAGAGCGAGGCCGTCGACCTTCTTCGTCTCGGTCGTTGCTACCTCCTTCCAAACTTGAGATCGAGCCCCCGCGTCGGGCCGAGATATTTCTCGTACTTGCCCCGTGATCAAATTTGCCACCCTCGGCTCTTGCTTTCATTCCCCCTTCTCAGGAATCCCTATTCCTGTTGTCGGAGAAGTCTCGACCCTGGGAGGGAGGTTCTATCTTGGTCCCGCCTCGAGGTGGGATTGTTTGCCATTCGCGTCTGCTCGGCGTCCAAGTACTTCTTTGAAGCAGATATGAAGTCGTTGAGATTCTTTGCCCGCTCCTTTAAAAGGATTACGCGGGCGGGACTCTTTATCGAGGCCGTCCACCAATAAGTGAACGTGTACGTCTTCGTTAAGTCGGCGCACTGCTGATGCCCCGCATGATTGAAGCGGTCCGAGGTAACTTTGGGCAGCTCTCCGACCATTGGGTCGATTTTGGAGAGAGAATCTTGGGATTTTGGTTGCCGTTTGCTAGTCGCGAAGTGCAACTCAAAGGCCTCGGCCGAGTCTTCAAAGTTGTGGATCGACCCAAAGGGAAGAGTGTGAAGCCATTTCAGGGCAGGCCCCTTTAACGTCGCGGGGAAGATCCAGGGGCACGTGGTTCCTTGAGACCTCTGCAGGCATGTGAACGTCAAAGTCTTCTAAATGAGTCGTCGGGTCTTGTGTGCCATCATACTTTGTCAACTCGCCCAAATTCCCTTCTCGGGGAATCGGGCGTTACGGATCTCCTTGGAGAAAAAGCTACTTGTGCATTTGGGGACATATCTCAGTCATTGGAAACCACTTGGGGGAACCCTCCTGTCACCTCGATGGTTCCTCGCACGAGGTCGACCCTCTTCATCCGGTTACGGTTCCTCCTATTGGCCCTCTGCGCTCCGCCGGTTTCGCCTTACGCTGTCGGTGCGATGAGCCGAGCTCTCGTCATCGTCGTCCTCTCTCCAGTTTTATCTTCCCGAGTCCTCGTTGGAAAGGGTGTGGGTCCGCCTTTTCTCCCGCTCTTCCGCTCGGCGATAGTGAAGGGTATGGCGCTTGTCTATGTTGTCCACCCGTCTCATTATCGCAAGCATCCAGGCTTGAAGAGATCGAAAGTCCGGCTCGGCATGTGGGATGTCCGGCCTCCTCGAGTGGAATTAGTGGTCCACGGTCTTGGTTTCGTGGAGCCAGGACTCCGTGTCGGACGAGTTGTCCTTTGATGTCGTTCATTGTTGGGAATCAATGGTTCTTACGGGGGAGAAAGCCGCTCTTCTCCTTCCTGATGGTCTCCATCGTCTTGGTTGGTCATTTGCTCATTACGGGGTGGTTGGCGCGGTGGTTGACGGTTGTCCCCGCTTGATCCGCCTCAGGTTGTCTTTGGCACGAAGCACGAGTGCTTATCCTCGTAGTCACGGGAATAGAAGTTTATTGATCCCGGGAGTCGGCGCCTTTGTTGCAGTGTAGAACTCGGATGTCAGGCCTATTGAAGGTCAGGTGGTTTGATATAGGATCTGTGTGCCCTTCTGTATGCTTATGGGTCAAGCGTTCGGGAGAGGGTATGATCACGGTACCCTGGCGGGCGTTTCGCCTAAGGGGTCCTCTGTGTGTCTTGAGTGTATTTGTATGTAGATAAGTCAAGGCTTAGAATGAATGTACACAGCGCCGTCTCCTTCCTCTACCATATATAGAGTATACAGGTTAGTTAGTCCCTTGGCGCCACCCCGTACGTGTCATGTGCGTGTCAGGGATCGTGTGCGCATATCCATGATCGTGGGTGCATGTCCGAGGATCGTGGGTGCGTGTCCAAGGTCATGGTCCCGCGGATGGTGGGTTGCCCCTGTACTAGCCGGTGAGATAATGGGCCTAGACTAGGTCAGTAAC
>JAMWYP010000902.1:0-20051 GCA_025563575.1 Acacia pycnantha
TCACGATACAAAGTGAAGAAAGGTGGTGGTTCTGGAGATAAGACAACAAAAAGGCAACCTTTGAAGGCATTGTGGTATCTTCCAATAATACTACGGTTTAAGCGTCTGTTTACTAGTAAGGCAATGGCGAAGAAGTTGAGATGGCATTCTGATGAGAGAGTATCCGATGGAAGATATCTTGACACCGGTCGACTCCACGCAATGGAAGAAAATAGACGAAATGTTCCCTCAATTTGGCAGTGAGCCAAGAAATCTTTGGCTAGGGCTTTGTACAGATGACTTCAATCCGTATCGAACTCTAAAGATTTGGGGGAGTTTATGCATTTGGAGTGTTTAGATATATAGTTTCTTCAACTTGCAATCATGTAAGTTTTTCCCCCCTTTAATTATTGCAATGATTTTTTATACGGCTTCTTATGTCCTGCAAACACGACGAGGAGAGGAATAAGTTAGCCGAAAGGCGCTTTATGTTGGTTTAACAATGGGCGACGAGAATTGCCTTGTTATCTAGCGCCAATAATTGAAAGGTGCGTATTTTAGTTTTGTCTATATTACATTTTTAAGAATAAATTGCTTTCTTGTCTTAATTTAATATTAATATGTATATGTTGTAGTGGTCATTGGACCACGGTTGTTGTTTGTCCGCCAAGAATGCATGTTATTGGTTGGATTCCTTAGGTGGCAAGCCAATCGACGACATCAAAACCATGTTTGCCGAGTAAGTAAATTTTTGTCTAATTCATCAATTCTTCTTTTAAATGAATTGTTTTCATGTCTGTTAATTTCCATTTGAATGGTAGTGGTCTCAAGACGTATAGACAGCTTTCTAGAGCATGAGAGCAGGGTGGACCGAAGTGGTATTATCCGGTAACTTTCGATATGCCTTTATTTGTTTTAACAAGTTGCTTCGATTTATAATGCCCTCGACAACCAGGGGACACCGAGTGCGGATACTACGTTATCCATTTCATACAATCCATCGTTTCCAGCGGACGTCTTACAGGTTTTCAACATGTACGTGATCGCTCCATGATTCTCAAATTATGATATTTTTGTAGATTGCACACTTGATTTTTTAATTATTTCATTCACTTCATTGGTTTATCTTATGGCTTGTTTTCCAATTTACAGTTTTGATAGTGTTGCTCCGTTCTCGGATGGAGAAATCGATACGGTTCGAGACGTTTTGGCTAGACATCTTTTGCAACACCTATAGGTATATAAAATTTACTTCGCATTTTTGATATTGTTGTTGGTAGTGCACTAGTTCAAATGTATAGTGCGAATTTGAAATTGTGGTCATGCTCATGTATTTCATTTTGACATTGTTGTTGATGTTCATGTATTTCAAATGTATAGTGCACTAGTTTATGTCTCACTCGTTTAATGAGCCCGATTAGTTAATGAAGGAAGGTCGTTTTTGAGCACTGTGCCCGCTAGTGGCTTTGAAAATATTGTATTCATATTTTGCAGACAATTTGAGAATTATATAAATATGTAGCGGTCATTTTAAAAAAAAAAAAAACTAAAATAAGGCGTCCTGAAATTAAATTCAGGACGCCAAAATCATTTAAGTCCTTAAATGAATTAAGGACGCCTCATATGACGATCTCGAATCATTTCAAGACTCCTCATATGAGGCATCTGAATATAATTTATGACGCCTCATATGAGGCGTCTGTATTAATGTAACGCCTCATGTGAGGCGTCCTAAAATTAATTCAAGACGCCAAACATTAAGAAAATAACTACCCTGCTCGAGATGTCCCTATGATAAAGGACATTAATTGGGTCTTATTTAGGTCGTTTTTCATTTTTTTGTAGTAGTGACTAGAGGTAGTATTCTTTTTAGAAGATATTATTTACTATTGTAGAATCTTAGGTAATACCATAATTGGTTAGTCATTCTAAGACCTTATAAAGAGGGTCTTAGTTTATGGATTAGGTGAGTAGAGAGTTTATTGGAGTGTTATTCCTCATGTTGTCACCCTATAGATTTGGATTTAGCTTCCATCCTCTTCCTTCCCTGATTCATCCCATCAGTCGTTTGATTGAAATCGGAGCGGTTCAATTTAATCTTTATAAAAATATTATTTTTAAATATTTAATAATTTATTAATATTTTTATAAAAGAATAAAAAAGATTTCAATCCAACGGGATGAGGATTGAAGTGGATGAGAAGGAAGAGGATGGGAGCCAATCCCATAGATTTGGTGTTTGTTCATCACCCTCGAGAAATGATTTATTAGTCTTCTCTCTTATTTATGGAAAAAAGTTTAGGTGAGTTGAATTTTAGAGGCTCATAAGGACCAAATGTGTCTTCAAACTTAAAGAGCGCTTCCAGATATCCTATAACTAGGTTCATGTAATGAATGTTTAGTTGTAAAATATATTCATAACAATATGTGTCAAAGTTGTTAGTAGTTTGGGTTCTTATTTAGTTAGTTTATGTTTTAGTGTTCAGCCAGTTGGCCTAGCCTATTTATAAATACTGGACTGGTTGTATATTTCTAATTTATAAAAATTTTAGGAAATTCAATAATATTGTATTATTATTCAGAGAAAATGAAAATGGGTTTGTTGATTAACATGGTACTACAGCCATATATCTATGGTCCAGTAATCAGGTCATATGGTAGTCCGACCCATCGCCCAAACGGGTTCAGATTTTTCGTCGAGTGTTTCACCTTCTCTCTTCAGGTTTTGAGTTTCTTTCTTCAGATTCTCGAGTATTCTTCTTGCTCGTCGAGGAAATACCAGACAAATCATTTGATTCCTCTGCTCTCTGGTAAAGAAGATGGTTTCTCTTGTTCTCTGTGGTTCGTGATTGTCCGCTCGCTCTTCATCACGCTTTCACCGTCCTAATTTATACACAAAGATGCACGTTCTTGTTCTTGGTGATTCTTGCTTGTTTGATCACCCTTCAGAGTGCCTTCGCCATCATGATTTGTGCGCAAAGATACACATTCTTGTCTTTCGGTGCTTCCGCTCACCCTTTCGTTCTTCAACATGACTGATTCAGAGACCAATCCCTTCCAGTCCGTGCATTTTAATCATCCCTCTATCTACATCCAGCCGACACGCAAGCTACAACCCTTGTATATTAGGTTCTTACTGCGTCAGAAAATTATTCTACATGGAGTCGGCCAGTGAAGGTTGCTCTTCATGGAAAGAATAAACTTGGTTTCATAGAGGAGACTTGCACCCGCGAAAACAGGACGACAAGCCGAAGGGACTTTGGGATCATTACAACTCGATAGTGCTTTCTTAGTTGGTAAATTTGGTTGATAAGCCAATCGCCTCTGTATGGTTTCTTTCTTAATGCCCATCTTGTCTGGTTAGACTTAAAAGAGCTTTTTGATAAGATAGACAATGCCAAGATTTTTTCTCTTCACCTATCTATAAATTTACTCTTTGATGGAACCACATCCATATATGTATCTGTGTGTGTGTCCGTGTGTGTATATTGATTTTGTAGAAGTTGGAGCTTGCACTCTGCTACTAGGTTTATGAATAGAAAATGTATCAATAATTTAGTTAATACTTAATGAATAATTAATAGTTAATAATTGTTTGATTTGGAATTTTGACTCAAACCATAGTTGTTGATTGGTGATTTCGAATTCTTATGATGTTTTGTGTAACACCATTTTTCAAATGACTGTATACTTCACAAAACTTTTCATAAACATGGCGAAAAATAGACATTGAGATCCCAACAATGTAGCAGCGCTTAGGACACTTCTAAGCCAAGTTACAAAAACATTCCACACGCTCAAACTTGAGTTTCTCTAAACCCTTTAATCAAGCATCATTCATTCAAAATCAATAGAAATCAGTAAATGGGTTTTGGCTTATAACATTAGATAACTAGTCAAATTACTTATTCAGTCATTCATAATGAGTTCCCAAAATCAATGAAAACTACTAAGTTAAGCTCCTTAGTTATGTTCTGACTTTTAAGGTACAGTAAAACTAGTTTTCCAATGGTCATCATACTGTTGGGGGAGGTTGTTGTGGCTCCGAGTTGTTCAATGATGCATCTTCATCCCTATGTACTGAGGTTGGAAGAGATGTATAAATCTCCCTGTTTGGAAAGCCAGCACCATGAAACTCTAGATGCTTAAGATCATAATTTCCATTTTCAATTTTCTGCAGAAACTCCAGTACTTCACCCATGGAAGGCCTTAGCTCCACATCCCTCTGTAGGCACCGAAAAGCTAACTTAGCCACTGAGATTATCATCTCCCTAACCTTGTCATCTGACTCAAAACTAAGGGAAGGATCTACCAGCTCACTAAACGCACTTCTTTGAATCTTCTTAACTGCCATATTTGCCAAATTAATCTTATCGGTGGCCATCATAAAGATAGCTGGCTTAGACGATACTAGCTCAATGAGGACGACCCCAAAGCTATAAACATCACTCTTTTCAGTAAGCTGACAGAATTGGTAATATTCTGGGTCCAAATAACCTGGGCTTCCTGCTGGACATGTGGAGACATGAGACACATGAGACATGAGACAAAATGGTGATCAAGAAGAAGGTTGCTGGATTTCACATCGCGGTGAATGATGCCGCAAGCCTGGAGATAGGACAATGCATTTGCTGTCTCTGTGGCAATCCTCATCCTCACATACCATGGTAGTGAACCCTGTTTTGCTAGATTTCCATGGAGATGACAACCAAGAGTTCCATTTGAAATGTATTCATAGACCAACAGGAGCTCACGGCTGGAACACGAAGGGCAGCCATAGGGTGAGACAAGGTTTTTATGTCGCAATCGTGTGAGGATCTGAACGTCATTTATGAATTGCTGTACTCCTCTGTAGTTGCGCTCAAACAGGCGCTTGACAGCAACTTCTCTTCCATCTTTAAGCTTTCCTAGTTGTTTAAAATCAAACCAACAATTTGTGAGCCAATATCTAAATCGACGTAAGTTAATAATGCATCTAACCAAACACTACAATATTGTCCTTCAAATTTCAACAATGAAAAAATAGTTTTTTTTTACAGAAGAGACCCTCAATACACTTTTTAGAGGATGGGGCATTTTTGGAGCTGGCTTACCATAGTAAACAGTTCCAAAGCCTCCTCTCCCAAGTTGTCTTGATTGATCAAATTTGTTTGTTGCCTCTTCGAGTTCCTCATAGGAAAAGACTGGGACCCAAAAGTAGATATTTCTACTTTCTTGGATTGCATTTGAGTGAGTACTATGATATTCAATGCTTCTTGACTGATTTTGTGAGTTTAAAGACTTGTGTCTTTGTTTGTGCCAAATATAACCAGGCCAACACTCCCAATAGCTCCACCTATAGGAGGAAACGCTTTGAAGTTTTAATCAATTCTTGGAGTGAAGCAGCCATAAACACAGTCAATTCATGTCGAAATTTATATACTAGCAATGTTTTGAACTAAGACCTCACCACACAAACAACTCCAATATAAGAAATTCTATTATCTATGTCTACAAAATCATTAACAAGTAATAATGCTCTGAGATAAATGGAAAACAAAGAGACTCATGTGTACTTTGGATATATACTTAGAATGTTATGGGAACTCATTACCTATTGCTATAGATTTGAAAGAGATTTTCTTGTGCTTTGTCATGATCAAATAAGATTTCAAGAAGCCTCAAGAGAAATGAGGTTCAAACGTACTTGTTAGAGTTCAGCGGATAAGGACATGCTCAACGGAAGTTGGATAAGGGAATACGCTTTGGGAGGATTGTGCTTACTACATTAGTTGACATGGACATTGACTTAGAACTAGACTTGGAATAGTGGCTTGGAAAATAAGGGTAAAGGGCTTCATCAAAAGCCATCTTAGCATGACTTTTTTTTTTTTTATATAAAAAAGTTTTGGAGGGTTCGACATCGGTCCCCACAGGCGAGTGGCACGGCCACAGGAACACATGCACTTACTTGGGACTTACGAGATCGCCTACCAAAGGAGTCCCAGCTGACGGCGAAGGATCGAACCCACGGCCAAGGGCCTAATCCCGGATCACTTACCAATACATGCCAACTCACATTGGCTCATCTTAGCATGACTTGAATATTCTACTAATGAGACACGAAGCAAAAATGATTTTAGTTCTTTCAGATTTCGCCTTTCTTCATGCTCTCATTATCTGTTCGTATATCTTTGTTTTCTTCGCCATTTCCATATATAGTTGTACCTATACAAATTAAAAATCGGAAACACATGTTTTGCTTTCTCTATATTGTATAAACAACTTGTTTTATTTTGGAACTTGTCAGCCCATACATATTAAGAATATAAATAATAATTGAGTTATACAGGATCCTAAAATATCATGTGGGAAAAAGGAGATAGCTGAAAATGAAGTAAAACTACCTATTCTCAATCCCAGCTTCCAAGGCCATCTTTTATTTTGATATTCTGTCTCAGCTTCATCTTTTGCCACCATTAAGAGAAGCAGATATTACGTGGACTAATTAGTATTTGAGTTAATTAGATTAAATATACAGAAAAACAGTAAGCAGAGGTAATTTGATGGTCGACTGGCATATATACAAACGAACTCCTAAAAAAGGAGGAGTAAATTTCACATTTTACTTGTTATCCCTAATAAATTCTCATATGTTGTAGGCTGTTAAGCATATAACTTTGAATGTGGAACAATAAAATGCTCCGGTGTTGTTGAGGCGGCATATGCCGTTATTGTAACATCGAGAACAGTCAGGAGAAAGTTGAATGTTAATGGAGAATTCAGAAGCTATGAATGTGAAAGGATCACGAGAGAAAGCCAGCATTCTTTTTTTTTTGACAAAGAAAGCCAGCATATTCATTCCTCTAAATCTTACAAACTGCCAGAATCCCCAACGTTGTAATCTCATCATAATTCTTTACCGTATCAACAGCCACCATTGAAGGTATCAACTCCATAAGCATAACCCCAAGACTATACACATCACATATTGAGGGCCGGGTTTCAATTTTTGACATGTTTTTGGTAAATGAAGATTTTAGGCTTGTCCCATTTTCTCATCTCTAGTGTTTTGTTAAAAAAACCAAAAAAAAATAGAAATATGTTTTTAAAAACAAAAAACTCAAAACAACTTTTACCTCTTTTATTATTTTCTACTTTTTATACTACTTTTTATTTTTCCAAATTCTCCTTTTCTTTTGCAGCCACCACTATGCTGTCTCTCACGCACATCTTCGTCGTCTCTTAGTCCTCCAACTCCCCGTCCGTCATCGTTGTACCATCCACTTTGTCTCTCACCTTCTCATAGTTCTCCATGTTTATCTTAAGAATAATTGTTCCAAACAAGATTTTATATTTTTTGTTTTCAGAAAATATTGGTGGAATAAATCTTTGTACTTCTACGTTTGTTGACTTGGACATTGACTTTGAACAAGACTGGAATGTTCTGCAAATGGGTCCAAGCTCTTTTCCCTCCACCTTCACGTTCACACCATGGCATAAGCACCAGTAATGGAAACTCCAAGTTTTAAAGAAGACAAATAAAGATTTAAAAAAACAAAAAAGAAAGGAAAGAAAAGATGCATTTGATGTTGACGTGGTTCTGAACTTGTGGGCTGTGATTCGAAACGCGTTTTTATATCGTTAGTGCACACATTTCCCTTGAATGTTCGGATTCAGATTGTCATTTCTGCTACCTTTAATTTTTCTTCCTCTATCTTTATCTTTTCCCCCTTTTTTCCCTATCTTCATTTTCGCCATTTCCATAATTCAGCACCAAAATCTGCCCTCTTTTTTCCCTTTGACTTCTTCTTTCATCTTCAGCAGCCCATTCTAGTTTCTCTCAAATCTCACGAACATGAAAGTTATAAAATAAAATTGTACTGAGAGAATGGCAACATGTGTAACTACCCTCATTTAGAGAATAAACATTGTTATTGTTGTATCATTAGATTATCTATATATCGAAAAGTTAATATATTTCCATTAGATATGCACCAATTTTATATACAAAGTATATCGTGCGGACTTGAAAGGGTAAACATAAGAAGTACATACAACGATGCTTCAAAAGCAACAAAACATGGTGTGCATTAACCATGAATATCAAAAAGCCTAGAGATCAAACACTAAACAACTTTCCCTTATCAACTTCTCCATTCCCCCATTTCTCATTAGTCATGTCGGTTGGTGAAGATGCTGACTTGAACAACTTTGCCTGATCATAGCTTATTGAAGTGTTTATTGTACCTTCATCTTCTTCCTCTAAATCTTCACCTTCTTCATCTTTCCCACTCTTAATTTTCCTCAAAACCTCTAAAACCTCATCAATGGAAGGCCTCATCTCCTTATCTATCTGCAAACACTGAAATGCCAATTCCCCCAAAGCAACCACCTTCTTCTTCACCTCACTGTCCTTCTCTATCCCCAAACAAGGATCCACCAGCTCCTCAAGTTCATTCCTCTGAATCTTCCTCAGTGCTAGATTTGCCAATGTAATCTCGTCTTTGTTTCTTCCCATATCAATGGCATTGAAGATATCAGCTCCATAAGCACAACCCCAAAACTATACACATCACTTTTATTGGTTAGCCCAAAGCAAAAGTGATACTCTGGATCAAGATAGCCTGGTGTTCCTTGTGGAGCCGTAGAAACATGGGACATGTCATCTGGGAACAACCTAGAAAGCCCAAAATCTGCAACCTTAACACAAAAATTCTTGTCAAGGAGAATGTTGTTGGTTTTGACGTCACGGTGGATGATGCCAGAAGCGTGAAGGTAAGCCAGAGCAGTGGCAGTTTCTATGGCTATTTTGATGCGCATAGGCCAAGTCAGCAACACAGGATTTGCAGAGCCGCCACGGAGGTGACTGGAAAGAGTGCCATTTGCGATATATTCATAGACAAGGAGGAGCTCACTGCTCTGACGGGAAGTGCAGCCAAAGAGGGATACAAGGTTTGTGTGACGCAGGCGAGTTAGGATATTAACTTCGGTCATGAATTGTTCTACTCGCTTGTAGTTGTGCTTGAATAAATGTTTCACTGCAACTTCACGCCCATCTTGAAGCTTCCCTATAATCGAAATTGCTTAAATTTCAGAACTTAATGAAGGAAATTAAAATACAAGATTATTGAACAAGAAATGAGAGTGAACTGATAAGATGACCATAGTAAACGGAGCCGAAGCCACCGTCTCCGAGCTTGTAGGATGGGTCAAAATTGTTGGTTGCGCCTTGAAGCTCCATGTAGGAGAAGATTGGCACTCCAAAGAAGAGTCTTCCACCGTCTGGGTCGGCATCATTTTTTGGATAATGATTCCTTGATCGAAGTCTGACATGTGACAGAGTACTCTGTTTCTGTTTGTAGAGTCCGAAGCAGAGAACTATCGCTAGTAACAGAATTCCTATTCCCACTCCAAAACCTGACAAAGCGTCAACTCTTAAATATGTTAACTTAAATCTTTCACTCAGAGTATGAAAAAAATAACAACTTTATAACAACCTATACAGTTATACCGGATCCTTGTGCGAAAAAGCAGATAGCTGAAAACGAGTAAATCTGAAGCAAAATTACCTATTGTAAATCGCCTCTTCAAAGCCAACTTTTTTTTTTGATCTTTTGTCCCAGTTTCATGAGAGTTGGGAAAAAAAAAAAACATGAGTACATGAGTATAGTTGACAGGCAAACAAGGAACCATGTAAAAAAGAATGAGTAAATTTCACACGTTACTAGTTGGACATAATATACGTCAAGAATCGCTTTGGAGGGCTAACTTTGAGGCTAATGTTGCATTTGTAAAAGGTTATTGTGTCTGGAATGATTTGGAAAGAACCCAAGGGGGAGGTTGGAGGAAGAGTAATATTGCAGCACAAGGCATCACAGTCTTCTTTCTCCTAACGCTCCTCTAAATCTGCATCCCTAACGTAAACCTGAGTATTGAAAGTTCCTCCAATTCGCGTCACTTGTAACATCTTTTGTCCAAAGAGCACATTTTTTGCAGCGTTGGGGTGTTCATCTTCACAGCCATGAATCGGCAACATTCCACAGTGTTTGCGTTGTGGAGTGGTGTAAGGGAACGTGAGGTAGCCCAGATTCCCACAGTGAAAGAAAGGTGGGCACTCTCTAGATGCAGAAGATAGAGCAAGAACATGGTCAGCCAAGAAGAACAAGAAGACGAGCAAATCAACAGGTAGAACCATTCTTCTTCTGAAACCCCTTCACTCGTAGAGAACATGTTTAGTCTTTGAGATGAGACAATATATGATTGATTGTTTCAAGCAGTAACTTGCTTGAAGGTTTGGTCGAACTCTGTGACATGGCAGTTGACTTGGCTAAAGAAAGACCAGTGAGAAACCGAGAATAATAGAGAGAATTCTAGCAGAGAAATATGCAGAGAAATGATATCAAGAGGTAAGCAAATATGCTGGCCTCTCGTAGTGTATATATAGCAGAAATACTACAACGGTTATGAGCAGAGTTTGTTACATAGGAAAATGTGCAGGACGCGTGGCACACAATACAGCTAGCACACAATATTCTACATCTTCTAAAGCATATACAAAGAATAAATGAATGCTAATTACACTTATAGGAAACCTAATTACACATTAGCTCTAACATTCCCCCTCAAACGAGAGGGTGTGGGACACAATCCGAGTTAGCTTCTTAGATAAGAAAATTGTGAATGTGTGAGAGCCTTTGTAAGACAATCAGCAATTTGATGTTGAGATGGAACATAAGCAACTTTGATGTCACCACTCAAAGCTTGATCTCTTATGAAATGCACGTCAATGTCTATATGTTTACTCCTTGAGTGATGAACAGGATTAGAGGCAAGGGCTTGAGCACTTAGGTTGTCACACCAAATGATAGATGGCCTCCTTAAAAACAGACCAAGTTCGTAAGTAAACCACACAACCATTTGAATTCAGCAGCACCATCGCAAGTGCACGGTATTCGACTCGAGAGCGGCTCTAGAAACAACCTTTGTTTCCTAGATGCCCAAGAGATCAAGGTACCACCTATGTAGACACAAAGACCAGCCATGGACCTTCGATCATCCAAATCAGAGCCCAATCCGCATCAAGAAATGCCATGAGCCGAAGGGACTTGAAAGGCTTAAGATGTAAGGCATAATGATGGGTGGCTTTAAGATATCTCGAAAATGCGCTTAACACCTTGATAGTGAACATCGAAGGGCATGATAAGAATTGGCTAAGTTTGTTCACGGAATAGGCAATATCCGGCCTAGTTGTAGTCACATATTGTAGAGAGCCTATAGCTTGTCTATAAAGGGACGAATTAGGCATAGGTGTACCATCGAGTCAGAACCGACGCCTGCTACCATGGGGTTGGAACAGTAACAATGACATTTGAAATTTTTCCAGAAGTCCATGATGTATTTACTTTGATTGAGATAGAAACCAGATGCATCTCTATAAATTTCTAAACCAAGGAAGTAATACAGAGAACCCAAGTCTTTTAAGGAGAAGATTTCATTCACCGAATATAAATCAATTGATGAAATTGACATTGTTCCCTCGTCACAAGAATGTCATCCACGTAGACCGTAACAAACACCACAAGAGACTTATTCTTGAGAGAAAATAACGAAATATCACTCCTAGAATTTTGAAAACCCCATTTGGTTAGTGTGTGATTTAAGACGATCAAACCAAGCCCGTGGGGCTTGTTTGAGACCATATATGGCTTTGGTCAATTTACACACATGATTGGGTTTCGAGGATCGAGAAACTCCGGTTGACACATAAACACAATCTCTTGAAGAAATCCATTTAAGAAGGCGTTATTTACATCCAATTGACGAACATCCCAATTGAAAGTAAGAGCAAGAGTAAGAATAATTCTTACAAGAGATGGTTTGACTACGGATCAAGGTTTCAAATAATCAACCCCGAAGTCTCTGCTGAAAGCCTTTTGCAACGAGGCGTGCCTTATGCTTGAGAATCGCTCCATCCGCTCGAAATTTGGTTTTGAAAATCCAATGCAATCGACCAATCGTTGAGTACCGTCATATGGGACCAATGCCACGTTTTATTTCGCAGAGTGCAAAATATTCCTCATCCATGGCTTGCTTCCAGTGTGGGGAAGAGAGAGCTTCGGTGATAGACCGAGGGAGACGAGCCCGAGAGAGCACCGATGGAGTTTCAGACGGAGAAGGCCGACAAACGGATATCGCGGCTTGGACACCCCAGCTTTTGCCCGAGTCACCATTGGGTGACTATTTGTCGATGGAGGAGACACATCACGTGACATAGGAGAGGTATGGGCCTCATTTTGGGCCACATCCGAGGGGCAGCAATCTCATTTGGTGGTGTGGGAAGTTGACTATGATGGACTGACCAAGGGTCAAGCGATGATGGACTAGTCCGAGAGGATGCAATCGGGCTTATCGAAATGGAAGACTGACCATTCTCGAGATTCCGATGGAATAATAATAAATGGAATAGATAGTTCAGACCGAGGCGAGCTTCGTCGCTGAAAAACTCCGTGAAACAGGGAAAACAGAATCATCAAAGACTACATGACGGAAATATAAATGCGTCCGAGGAACTAAGGCACTTATAGCCTTTGTCATTGTGGAGCTGGTCCAAGAAAGATACACCGACTATGATATCGAAGTTTGTGGGCATTATAAGGTCTCGTATATGGGTAACACGCACACCCAAAACTTTTCAAACTATGGTAACTGGATTGGTGTTGAATAATCGAAACAGAGGAGTATCACCATTGAGCGTGTCCGTTGGAAGACGATTGATGAGGTAAACAACCATATGGAATGCCTCTGTCCAAGAAGTGAGTGGTAAATGTGATTGAGCAAGAAGAGTCAGTCCAAGCTCGACAATGTGCCGATGCTTACGCTCCGCTCGACCGCTTTGGGCAGACGATACTGACAAGTATATCTAATAACAATCCCAAGAACTGCAAAGAACAGAGGCAAAAGGCTTAAACTCGGGCCCGTTATCACATTGGATAGATTTAATGGGTGTGGCAAATTGTTTTTCAAAGATAGCTTCGAAAGTGATTGAATGCATTTATAGCTTCTCCTTTATGCTTGAGTGGGTACAACCAAGTATAACGACTAAAATCGTCGATAAAATGGATGTAGTATTTGTAACCATTGATGATTGAGTTGGGGATGGACCCCTGAGATCGGTATGAATGAGTTCTAATGGGGAAGAGGCATGAGACATAGAACGAGAAAATGACAATTTCTTAGATTTCCCACATTGACACGCAGAACAAACAAACCGATCATTAACATGAATATTGACATTACAGAGTGCAAAATTTGACGTAAAATTTTATTGCTAGGATGCCCCAATCGCAATGCCATCTAAGAAATAACTCATCATTCTTCGTCCCCGTGGGCGGCCATGTGAATTTGAACTGGATCTCGATGCATTATTCATTGGGTAGAGGCCTGTCTTGGGGTTCCTCGCATTAGAGTTGACCGTTGCTTTTTCCTTCACAACACAACCAAGATTAGAAAATGTAACAAGAATAGGATTGTCTCGTAACGAGTTTGTTTACACCGATCAGATTTTTAGTGGCAGAGGGCACCACAAGAACATCCTTAAGTTGGAGTTGAGGACTCAACTTAGTTGGACCAAGAGCATGGATCCGCTTTATGGCCAAGACAAGTGTAGAGGAATTTTTACCCGATGGTGCAACCGAATCGAGGTGAGTGGAATCGAGGTGATATGGTGGCTTGCACCGTCCATGTACCGCCAGATCGCAATCACCCGAGGATCAGCGTAGTAGGCATGGGGAGTGGAATCGGTGCCGTTGCCGCGAGAAGACACAGAGTTAGTCTCCCGGCGTTGGTAGCGGGTCTCAAAGTAGTGACCATGGCGATCACAGTAGGTGCACAGGGACGACCACCGCCACCGCCGAGGTGGAGTTACCACGATTGCCGTGTCCGCCTCCCCGAGATCGACGACCACGACCACCACGAGGATCGCGCCATGGACCACGGCCGAAGAGAAAGAACGAGAAGAGGTCCCCGATGAACCTTGTGACACCATGTTGGCCGAGGGTCAGAGTGACAAAGATGCCGCTGGTTAAGTTGCTCAAGACGGCTTTCAAACGCGAGTAAGGAAGCTTGTGCGTCAACCCAACCGAGACCAAGTTGATCTATTAATTTGACAACGATAGCGTTGTACTCGGCGTCCACCCATTTAGAGTATGGAGAATGAGATCGTCAACGAAATCGGGGCTCCGGCGAGAACGAGTTGGTCACCTATGTTCTTCATCTTAGCTAGATAGTCTTCCATCCGCATGCCATTCTTTCGAGTTTGGTGAAGTTCGACTAGTACACCATAACTCGTGACCTTGAGAAGGCGCGGTCGAGAGCGAGCGCCGCCCGAGCTCGAGAGCCGTACGACAATGGAGTAGCGGGCTCCGACTTCGGGTCATAGTATTGCGGAGCCAACCGACAAGCATGCGATCGACGCATACCACTCGAACTCGGATTTGGAGTGGTCGGGGAAGAGCCTACAACGGAGCGTGTCATTGGCGGGACGAGGCCATTGACAGTGATATGACTCGCAACTGCTACCTTCGATGAGAGGCAACACTACGATTCCCAAACCAAAAATTCGTTCTATCCAAACTTAATAGACGTGGTTTGACTAGAGGAGTGGAATAGGAGTAGGACTTAGGAACAGAGGTAGGCACAGTTCATCGGAAGTTTGGGAGGAAGACGACATAGTGAGGGATCGGAAAAAATAAGAACCCGGCTCTTGATACCAAGTGAGAAACCGAGAATAATAGAGAGAATTCTAGCAGAGAAATATGCAGAGAAATGATATTGAAGAGGTAAGCAAATATGCTGGCCTCTCAGAGTGTATATATAGCGTAAATACTACAACAAGTTATGAGCAGAGTTTGTTACATAGGAAAATGTGCAGGACGCGTGGCACACAATACAGCTAGCACACAATATTCTACAGTCTTCTAAATCATATACAAAGAATAAATGAATGCTAATTACACTTATAGGAAACCTAATTACACATTAGCTCTAACAAGACCAAGACCGCCAAGAAGATGAATTAGAAACGCGTCCTTCGCTCGTAATAATGTGCTACACGCGTCCTTTGCCGTCCCGACCGTGCGCAAAGATACACGTTCTTGTCTTTCGGTGCTTCCACTCACCCTTTCGTTCTTCAACATGACCGATTTAGAGACCAATCCCTTCTAGTCCGTGCATTTTAATCATCTCCTCTATCTACATCCAAACCAACACTCAAGCTATAACCCTTGTATCTCGTGTTCTTACGGGTCGAAAATTATTCTACATGGAGTCGGAAATGAAGCTTGCTCTTCATGGAAAGAATAAACTTGGTATCATAGAGGGACCCGCACCCGCGAGAAACAGACGACAAGCTAAAGGAATTTTGAGATCATTGCAACTCGGTAGTGCTTTCTTGGTTGGTAAATTTGGTTGATAAGCCAATCGCCTCTATATGGTTCTCTCTCTTAATGCCCATCCCGCCGGTTAGACTTGAAAGAGCTTTTTGATAAGATAGACAGTGCCAAGATTTTTTCTCTTCACCGGTCTATAAATTTACTCAAGCAACCACATTTGTATCTGTTTACTACACTAAACTAAAAGAGCTTTGGGATGAATACGCTACTCTTGTCCCACTCCCAAGTTGTCGGTGTTATTGGGGATACAAGAAGAAAGAGAAAGGAAAATTGGTTTTCATTCCTCCGGTTCACCTCTAGAGAGCTCCATAATGGCAACTAATAGCATGAGAGGTGGTAGGGCCCGTGGCGAGGAAGAGGCACAGTTGATTTCAAGCAAGATTGTCCTTACCGTGGGAGAAAGGGACACCATCGCGAAACATTTATCAGTTGATTGGTTTTCCAAATAACTCATTTGCTCCAAAGGGTAAAGCACTTGAGGATGATCAAGCAAATTAGCTTAAACAAACATTTAATTCTTCCTCCACTAAGAGCAACAAAAGTTCGATTCAATTGCCCCATAAGCTCCACTCTTCACCACGAGCAATACATTGTTACTAATAATTTCTCAATATAAATCACAAACCGTGCTAATAATAAATTAAACTAAACTATCATAATCCTCATCATTTCTAGTTATTGCAACCACACGGCACAAATTAACAAATAGTTTGTGAAGTTTTCTAGCAACAAAAGAACTAATCTAACAAATAATAAATGTAGGAGAAGAAGACTGTCATACCGCAATTGGATTATCATCAAAATATTTATCGATTCACTTAAGATGTTTGAAGTTGGCATTGTTGCCTTTTCCTCTACAAAATCAATACATATATTGTTGGTGATTTTAATTGGCAAGTGTACCAATTAAATAAGTAATAAAATGATGAGTAGAGTATCATCCCACATAGACTATAGCACCGTAATATGCATATAAGAGAAGGAATAATAGTTGCTTGATTTGGTAAAGTCAAAAGATATTTTGATGTGATTTGAGTGATGATGAAAACTACTAAATCTAAAATTAGAATGTAACCAAAAATAATAAGCACAATTGAGAATTATCAAGATAAAAATGGGCTAAGCTTTGATTTCCCTTCTCTACAACTTTTACCCGAATGCTTTAGAAATGCTATAGCAAAGTTCTTCGCTTAACTTACATGTTCTATATATAGAAGTTTCCCAATATAGTCCCGTATTTTTATTCCTAACTTTAATTTCCTTACATGCCTATGTGAGATTTGAGTTCAAAATGAAACACAAGGTGTTGGGTTGTTCTTGTTCTTGTGGTTCTTGATTGTTCGATTACCCTTCACAAAGGCCTTCGCTCAAGGTACATATTCTTGCCTTTGCCGCCCCGACCGTGCGCAAAGATACACGTAGAGTCTTTCGGTGCTTCCACTCACCCTTTCGTTCTTCAACATGACTCGATTTAGAGACCAATCCCTTCTAGTCCGTGCATTTTAATCATCTCCTCTATCTACATCCACCAACACTCAAGCTACAACCCTTGTATCTCGTGTTCTTACTGGGTCGAAAATTATTCTACATGGAGTCGGAAATGAAGCTTGCTCTTCATGGAAAGAATAAACTTGGTTTCATAGAGGGACTCGCACCCGCAGAAACAGACGACAAGCTAAAGGAATTTTGGGATCATTGCAACTCGGTAGTGCTTTCTTGGTTGGTAAATTTGGTTGATAAGCCAATCGCCTCTATATGGTTCTCTCTTAGTGCCCATCCCGCCCGGTTAGACTTGAAAGAGCTTTTTGATAAGATAGACAGTGCCAAGATTTTTCTCTTCACCGGTCTATAAATTTACTCAAGCAACCACATTTGTATCCGTTTACTACACTAAACTAAAAGAGCTTTGGGATGAATACGCTACTCTTGTCCCACTCCCAAGTTGTCGGTGTTATTGGTGATACAAGAAGAAAGAGAAAGGAAAATTGGTTTTCATTCCTCCTGGTTCACCTCTAGAGAGCTCCATAATGGCAACTAATAGCATGAGAGGTGGTAGGGCCCGTGGCAGAGGAAGAGGCACAAAGTTGATTTCAAAGAAGATTGTCCTTACGTGGGAGAAAGGGACACCATCGCAAAACATTTATCGCTTGATTGGTTTTCCAAATAACTCATTTGCTCCAAAGGGTAAAGCACTTGAGGATGATCAAGCAAATTAGCTTAAACAGACATTTAATTCTTCCTCCACTAAGAGCAAAAAAGTTCGATTCAATTGCCCCACAAGCTCCACTCTTCACTCCGAGCAATACATTGTTACTAATAATTTCTCAATATAAATCACAAACCAGCTAATAATAAATTAAACTAAACTATCATAATCCTCATCATTTCTAGTTATTGCAACCACACGGCACAAATTAACAAATAGTTTGTGAAGTTTTCTAGCAACAAAAGAACTAATCTAACAAATAATAAATGTAGGAGAAGAAGACTGTCATACCGCAATTGGATTATCATCAAAATATTTATCGATTCACTTAAGATGTTTGAAGTTGGCATTGTTGCCTTTTCCTCTACAAAATCAATACATATATTGTTGGTGATTTTAATTGGCAAGTGTACCAATTAAATAAGTAATAAAATGATGAGTAGAGTATCATCTCACATAGATTATAGCACCGTAATATACATATAAGAGAAGGAATAATAGTTGCTTGATTTGGTAAAATCAAAAGATATTTTGATGTGATCTCGAGTGATGATTAAAACTACTAAATCTAAAATTAGAATGTAACCAAAAATAATAAGCACAATTGAGAATTATCAAGATAAAAATGGGCTAAGCTTTGATTTCCCTTATTCTCTACAACTTTTACACAAAATGCTTTAGAAATGCTATAGCAATGCTATAGCAAAGTTCTTCGCTTAACCTACATCTTCTATATATAGAAGTTTCCCAATATAGTCCCGTATTTTTATTCCTAACTTTAATTTCCTTACATGCCTATGCGAGATTTGAGTTCAAAATGAAACGGGTTGTGTAAGATAAACTCATGCCTAAAGCTTATGAACTTAGCTAGAATTACACACTAAATCCACTAACACATGCATAATGTTTAATGGAAGTATAATCTTAATTCCTTTCCAGTAAATTAAGATCACATTTCTTGCTTATTAATGACCATTTAACAAACAAGATCAACAATTTAATTGTACATTATTAAAACAAACTGAATCATAATAATATTAAACTAAACATTTTGGTCTAAAGATACAAATCAAGGTTCCATCCAAGCTGAGCCACAAAAAGATTAGTTCATGACTTTCAAACTTATTACAACTGACTTAAACATAGTTCTATCCATGATAGGATAACAAAACAAACTAAGAGAAAGAAGAAGAAAAGTCAAAGAGATCAACAGCCCAAGAAAGACTTTGTAGTAGTGAGAACTCGTTCGTCTCTCTAGGAATTTCTGTCGTTCATTTCTTTCTATCTTCGCAGTTTCTTCTTAAGTTCTCAGTCGTCACATGTTCTTCGATGGAACCAGGTTCTTCTTTTAAGGTTGACCTTCTCTTCTTTTAAAGTTGGAGTTGTTGTATAGAGTTGTCTAGCTTTCCTTTAATAGGTTGGGCTTATCCTTTTCTATCTGACCTAGCAAGAATATCCTATATGTGCTCTCTCTCTCTCTAGTTGTCCTTTCTTTTAGTGTTTTCCTCTAGCACATGGCCTTTTCCAGATCCATCTTGAGTCTACAAAGCCCAACTCAGCATCTGGTCCAATTCTTGTAATGATTTCCTCTATTTTCTCACAAAAGAATTTAATTTATATCAAGGAAACACTCCTACAGATCTTTATTATTCATTGCAATACTTAAGCCCAGAAATAATAGCAGTTTACTCCCTTTTTCTACCAACATACCGGATAAATTATAAAATGCATCATTTAAACTCTTTTATCCTTATTTCCACTTATTCATTCAAAATTTGATCATAACAAAGGCATTTTAAGCACAAAAATCCTAATAAAATCAATCAAAGAGTACATGGCAGTGGCAGAATTGAGACACATACAAACACACAAGTTGGAGCTTGCACTCTTCTACTAAGCTTATGAATAGGAAATTTATTTATTAAATTAGTTTTTTTATACTAAAATTTTAGGAAATGGTTGGCCTCACCCACAATCCAAGCAGGCGCTTGGAGCTTGGTCCACGTAAGATACCTGGACAGAGTACACATGCCTCCACCTCTACCAACGTTTCCACCGCCTTGTAGACCTAAATTTTTTTTTTTTTTTTGATAATAAAGGATGACATATAGTCAGAAAATTAAACAGAAACTAAAACATCAGGGGAATTAATTCCCAAACACTCCTGAGCTACCAAAGAAATCAGCAACCCCGGACAACTCTCAAAGACCTCAGAGTGATTAATACCCAACTTGGCCAATAGATCCGCCGCCTGATTAGCATGACGCAGAATATGCCGCACACTCACCTGCCACTCCCTCTGCAGCAAACTTTTATTCGAACCACAAGAAGGCTGTCAATGGGAGAAATAGCATCCGACAGCCATGAAAAATCTCCAAAGCATCGGATTCAACAATTAACTTTTTAAGGCCTAACTCCCATGCCAGAGATAAACC
>JAMWYP010000903.1:0-19932 GCA_025563575.1 Acacia pycnantha
AAAAAAAAACATAAGAAATATGTTGTCCTATTCTGTCAATGCCACAATTTCCATCTCAGTTTATCTAATACCATTGCATAAACTTTGTCCTGAAAAATAAATACAAAAAAATAAAAAATAAATAAAATCAAGACAACCAAGAAAATTAAAAAGAAAATGATAATCGTTTACATCTATCTTCCAAAATCTTCACGACTTATAACAAAAGCTCAAGGCTTTTTACACTAATCTGCCAAGTTTAGTGGCAACTCATCATAAAATGTCCATTACTAACTATTAAGAAAGATAGCAATTTTGTAAAGAAATCATGTAGCAAAATATTCATAAGCTAACAATCTGTTGATCATATTACAAATTCATCCCTATTCTCAAACTTTATCTCAAGATTGATACAAAAATTCAAGGCTTGAAAGCTTAATTGAAACATTCTTTCCTATTTTAATTATTGACATTATATTCTCTAAGATACGGAAGACTCAAAGTTAGGTCAATCCTAAACAATGCAAAAATTTTAAATTAAAAAAAACAATCTTTTCAATTGTACAAGGACAAGCACACAAAAAAAAAAAGGTTAAATAGCAAATCCGCCATGGAGTACACGCTTGGGAGCAATGTTGCCCTAAAAGTTTTTTTTTTTTTTTGTCTCAATGTCGCCTTGGAAGTCCTAAAATGTAGCAATGTCACCCCTCTTTTAACCACCATTTATGTTGATCATTATTTTGACTGAAATTGCTTACTTAGCAGCTACATATACTCTCATTTTCCACCTCATCATGATACATCATCCTCTCTCTCTCTCTCTCCTCCATCTGTCTTTCTTTCCCTCCCTCCTCCGTCCCTGGTCCTTCCTTCCTCCAGGAAGAAGATACTCTCATTGGCACCTCCCTCATTATCCATCATCATCCCCCATCTGGACCGTCCAATTTCTGATCCAACAATCCAGAGGTATCAGTGTGCCCAATAAATTGTTGTTACCATACGAAAATGTATAAATTCAATTAAGCTTTTATGTGAAGTTAATGTTCTTTTTAATGACGAATTAAATTCATTGTATTTAACGCCCTTATAGCTAGGGTCAGCCATTTTCCTTGACTTTAGGAGAAATGAGGAGTCGCTCAAAATGCCCGGACCCAGCCAGGATAAGATGCAGTCTAAATGGTCTGCGTCACTTGAACATTACAAAATGAAGAACTAATTAATAATAAAAATAACATTATATACGATTGTTATTACAGAACGTAAGTTGACAAGAAGCAAATAAATATCTTGGGAGGAATATGGAAGGGCCGTCCAGCCCCTGCACCACAAAACGTTCCTGAGCCACACAATTTGTTTTTAAAATGCATTGCCCGTTTGGATCGTATAAATATTAGAGTATGATGCATGAATCACGATGATGCTAATTAATTAAAAATCATGTTAAAAGATGACTTTGAAGTTTCAAGTGCCACGGGGGAGGGCTGATGAGCAAATGTGCGGATGAGGTTTGCTAAATGCAAACTATAAATAGTTTAATTAATTAATTGAATACATTATCATAAACGTACATGACGGGCGTAGAAAACCAATCACCAAATGTTGTCCGGACTCCGGATGTCAATTTAGGGCGATTTAATCGGTTCCGCAGGTCAGAAGACGCATCATTTATTGGGGGCGCCCTGGTGGTCCAATCAACAGTTGATGTTTAGTGGAGGTGAGCTTTCAGTTAATAGTGTTCAACTTAACTAAAAAATGCAATATGAATATATAAATATAAAAATACAATATCTCATTCAAAGTGTTGTATCTAACAAAAAAACAATAATTTAATCAATTAATCGAGTACATTATCGTAAACGTACATGGTGGGCGTAGAAAGCAATCACCATATGTTGTCCGGACTCCGGATATCAATTTAGGGCGATTTAATCGGTTCAACAAGTCAGATGACGCATCATTTATTGGGGGCGCCCAGGTGGTCCAATCAACAGTTGATGTTTGGTGGAGGTGAGCTTTCAGTTAATAGTGTTCAACTTAACTAAAAAATGCAATATGAATATATAAATATAAAAATAAAATATCTCATTCAAAGTGTTGTATCTGTAACGTCTCATTTTCCAAAAGCAGTATATTTTTTTTTTCATTTAAAATCATCAGAGTAGAGCACCGAAGCGAAAGAGTAACTGATATATATATTTAAAAAGCCAACAGTAGTGTATCTGGCTGGTTACAACAGCGGTACATTATACGAGTGGTTCAAAAGTAATATACAACAACGGAAATTCTTCAGCCACGAAAGGAAATCTCCTGCCAGTTTTCTAAGCTTGCTACTTCCCTCTCTCCTTGGTCCTTGGTCCACCTGACCCTGACGCTATGTTAATAGCTGAGGTCCAATGCATATGGACCCCAGGTAACGATTAACCTCATATTTACATATACAACATATGGATTACAATCATTTACAATATCAACAGTATAACAGATCTACCCAACTAATGCAGAAGTGTCGCCCATAGTGAACGTAATCTACCGCCCATAGTGAATGTAATCTACCGACCATAGTGAATGCAGATATACCGCTCATAGTGAATGCACCCTTACAGATATGTCGCCCATAGTGAAAGTACCCCGAGAACACATAACATACAATACACATATCACATATCTGCATACAATAAATATCAGCGTTAGTGTTACAGTACGCGAACGTACATTCGTTGACGGTAAACGGTACTTCTGTCGGTCAGAATGTAATCAGAGATATCCTATAAGGACAATAGCGCATTTATTAATGATGAAGCATTATGACGGACATTTTAGTCATAAATGACCATTTTACCCCTGACCCCACCTAATCGGCGGAATTTCGCCAGAACTTCGTTACTTTGACTCCCAACTTTCAGAAACTCAATCCCCACTATGTTTTTACCTCGTCAGGCATCTTTCAATGAAATGAGGCTTAAAAACAAGAATAGGAATATCATTTACTACTTCCTAGATCCTCATTATTTTCCAAGGAAAATAATCCCAAAAATTATCTAAATTAGAGACAACATACTCTCTAATTTTTAATAAATATTTTTTTGTCTTTTAGGATTTATCACAATATTTTTAAGGCATTTTATGGCTCATAATTACATTTTTGACACTTTATTCACTATTATTTCCATAGGAATTATCTTAGAAAATAGAGTAAATACTCTATATAATTTTGAAACCACATATCCACCTATTTCCAATAGGTATTATTTTCTAATTTATGATATTTATCATAAATAAGATTTTTAGGGTTTTACATTTCTCCCCCCGTTAAATAAAATTTTGTCCTCGAAATTTGCACTCTACCATCTAAACTCCGTACTATCTAAACTTCGGACTATACGCATCGAATCTTTACTTTGTCTGCCAGCTGCTCCTCTTGGTGATCGAGAATTCGCTTTGGTTTTACCGCAACGATCTTGTCATATCGTACTTTGATATATAGTGTTTCCCGTGGCTCCCATACACCACGGTCAACACCACAGATACCAAAATGTCTCCATGGCCCCCATACACTATGGCAACACAAGATACTTCAAATGTTCCCATGGCGCCCACACACCATGGTAACACAAGGTACTTCCTACTCAATGACACGATCACGGTCGAACTGTAACAACTAAGAAACATAGAACATGTCACGGAGGTAGTTCACGTAATCGTATGATTAAACTGAATGGCTAACATCTACGTCATATATTTCATAGAGAAGATTCCTTAAAAAGAGATAGTACCTTGGACCCTCTCCGGAAGTTCTTTGTCCATTGTATCGGTCAGTGCGTACATTCGGCTTGGGTTCTGTGGCCTTATCTCCGTAGGTTTCTCAGGACAGTTTGAGACAATGTGTCCTGGCTTCCGACATCGGTAGCAAACTCGTCTCCCAATACAATTATTACCAGGATGGTACCTCTCACAATTCGGACACAGTCGGGATTCCGACATTTGTGAGGTGTTCTACTGCCCCATCTGGAATGGCCTTTTACTTTCCCTTTGGGAGTTACCCCATGGTGCCTCTCTCTTCCTTGAGAAATTTCCGTGGCTAGACTCATTCGACTGGCAAGGCCTGCTATTGGAGAATCCGACTCGGAATTGTTTCAAATTTCACTCAATCAGCCTACAAGCTTCCACAGCATGGGTCAACTCCTGGAATCGTTGAGACATAAGTCTCTCACCTATTTCGTACTTCAACCCGTGGATCAGTATGTTCACCATATTGCTCTCATCATTGTTCCTTCACAGGTGCGATGAGTATCGCGATAGATCTTTGAATCGGGCATAGTAGTCATCAAAGGACTCCCCTTGACCTTGTCGGATGTGGAGGAAGTCTGACTCTTTGGTCATTTGTACAGAGGGAGGAAAGTACTGCTCATTGAACTTTTCCAAAAATTTCTCCCATGTAACGGGACAATAACGTGTCCGTAAGGTTGCTGCTATGACTTCCCACCATCGGTCTGCGTCTCCTTCTAGCTTGTAGATCGCCAGTTGAGCTTTGCGATTATCAAGGCATTCAATTACCTTGAAGATTTTCTCTAACCTTTTTAGCCAATCCTCAACCGAGTCTTGTTTACCTCGAAAAGCTGGTGGTTTCAGCTTACAAAATTGGTTAACCCAGTATTGTGTGGGTTTCACAACTCTCCCTCGTCGAGGTGGTGACTGCGATCTCTCAGGCTCTTCATATTCCTCAGCGTGCTCGTCACGATGCTCGTTTTCTTCTTCTTCATCATTTCGCTCTTCCTCATCTTGCCGTTCTTCTAGTTGTCTCTCAGCTTCTCGGTCTTGTCTATTCTGCCTTTCCAGAAGTGCATCTATAAGAGCCCCCTGTTCTTGTAGAGTTCTCCTCATCTCTTGCATTTCATTCTGCTCTGGCTGGTCTGGTATTGGATTCACCCGAGGTTGTCTACCTCGCCCTCTGCCTCGGCCTCTGGGAGTTCCGGCTCCTCTCAAATTTGCCATGTCTCGTTCTTTTTCCTTCGTTAGGGAAAACATTAGTTATATAAAGAAGGCAATTAACATATCGCAGATTTTACCGCACTAGTATCTATACCGTACATAGACTCTATCGCACTTGGTGTTTACACTACAAACGAACAGACACCCGCAATATTTCCCCCGTTCAAAAGTTCGTTGAATCCTTATGCTCAAAACAGGTACGGAGAAAATAACAAAAAGTGGATCAAATCCAGTTTCAAGAAGAATACAGGAATACGTAATGGTTCCTCTGATAGAAGTTCTCAACATGGGTCAAATACCGCATGTAGTTATCTTTGTCGGTCTCAGAGTTTCGTCCGGCATGGCCCAGCTCCGCATATGAGCTTTGTGCTAGGATAGAATTACCGTCTAGTACAAACTGGCGATTATCAGAGATATCAGAATTCGCGTCAGGACTGATTTCAAGATCTATGATCTCCGGGTAGTCGAAGTTTTTTTCGGTAGGCGACATTATCAAGGTTATCAGAGACTGATATCAGGATTATCAGGGTTATCAGAGATTGATATCAGGATTATCAGGGTTCAAGATGCACCGACAGAGGGTGGTACACCGGTTCAAGATGGTATACTGGTTCAAACTGGTATACCGAAGTAGGGTGGTACACCGACATAGGCTTATATCAGTACTCATTTTCAAAACATGCTCCAAATTTTTGAAAAGGCTTAGAACCTAGCTCCGTTAACCGAACAAAATGGCCAGGTAAGTGTCTATCATGGGAGCCTCACCGAGTTCACGGCGACTAATTGGCACACCCACATAGACTAGCCTTACCTTCGGCACCAAACTGTCCGTAATAACTTCGTTAAATTCATGCCAGGACTATTGCTCTGATACCAAACTGTAACGTCCCATTTTCCAAAAGCAGTATATTTTTTTTCATTTAAAATCATCAGAGTAGAGCACCAGAGCGAAAGAGTAACTGATATATATATTCAAAAAGCCAACAGTAGTGTATATGGCTGGTTACAACAGCGGTACATTATACGAGTGGTTCAAAAGTAATATACAACAACGGAAATTCTTCAAATACGAAAATCTCCGCCGGTTTTCTAAGCTTGCTACTTCCTCTCTCCTCGGTCCTTGGTCCACGACCACACGCTATGTTAAGAGCGAGGTCCAATGCATACGGACCCTGGAGTAACGGTTAACCTCATATTTACATATACAACATATGGATCACAATCATTTACAATATCAACAATATAACAGATCTACCCAACTAATGCAGAAGTGTCGCCCATAGTGAACGTAATCTACCGCCCATAGTGAATGTAATCTACCGCCCATAGTGAATGCAGATATACCGCCCATAGTGAATGCACCCTTACAGATATGTCGCCCATAGTGAAAGTACCCCGAGAACACATAACATACAATACACATATCACATATATGCATACAATAAATATCAGCGTTAGTGTTACAGTACGCGAACGTACCTTCGTTGACGGTTAACGGTACTTCTGTCGGTCAGAATGTAATCAGAGATATCCTAAAAGGACAATAGCGCATTTATTAATGATTAAGCATTATGACGGACATTTTAATCATAAATGACCATTTTACCCCTGACCCCACCTAATCGGCGGAATTTCGCCAGAACTTCGTTACTTTGACTCCCAACTTTCAGAAACTCAATCCCCACTATGTTTTTACCTCGTCAGGCATCTTTCAATGAAATGAGGCTTAAAAACAAGAATAGGAATTTCATTTACTACTTCCTAGATCTAACTAAATTTTTGATCCTATTTAGGGCATTCCGTTGCCTGCCGAACATTTTCGGATAAACGTCTTCGGTTACGGAAATCGCTTCGGGTAATGTCAACTTCTGGACAACATTACACTGAATCATAATATGTCCAATTGTTAGCAACGTAATTCAAGGATTTTGAGTTAGGATTTATTTTTTATCGGTTCTCCTTTATCCTGTTTACTTTTTCACAAAATATCTTCTACTTTTTCAAAACTTCTCTACTAAGTCTTCTTTTTAATTTTCCTTTTTGTTTTTCTTCATTTTTCCCCCTAATAATTTCGGCTAGCTCTCTTCAAAAATATGTTGACTTTTCAACCTTTCTTAATCACCTAGATTATGCCTTAATTATTTTACTTAATAATTCTTCCATTGGCTAATTAAATTCTTAGGTTTTTACCTTATTCATTTTCTAAACAATTAGTCAATAATTATTTATTTAATTATCTATTAATTGTTGACAATTTTCTTAATTAGGATTAATTATTATCTCACAACTATTGGACTGACATTGGTATTTTATGCTCCATGTAAAATATTAAAAATAATGGGTCATTTCGGTCCTCAAAATACTTTTTGATTTTTGCCTCATTATTTTCCAAGGAAAATAATCCCAAAAATTATCTAAATTTGAGACAACATACTCTCTAATTTTTAATAAATATTTTGTTGTCTTTTAGGATTTATCACAATATTTTTAGGGCATTTTATGGCCCATAATTGCATTTTTGACACTTTATTTACTATTATTTCCATAGGAATTATCTTAGAAAATAGAGTAAATACTCTACATAATTTTGAAACCACATATCCACATATTTTCAATAAGTATTATTTTTTAATTTATGATATTTATTATAATTACGATTTTTAAAATCTTACAGTATCTAATAAAAAAACAATAGTTTAATTAAGTAATCGAGTAAAAACGTACATGGTGGTCGTAGAAAACAATCACCATATGTTGTCCGGACTCCGGATGTCAATTTAGGGCGATTTAATCAGTTCAATAGGTCAGATGACACATCATTTGTTGGGGGCGCGGTGGTCCAATCAACAGTTGATGTTTGGTGGAGGTGAGCTTTCAGTTAATAGTGTTCATCTGTACTTAATTAAAAAATGCAATATGAATATATAAATATGAAAATAAAATATCTCATTCAAAGTGTTGTATCTAACAAAAAAATAGTAGTTTAATTAATTAATCGAGTATATTATCGTAAACGTACATGCTGGGCGTAGAAAACCAATCACCATACGTTGTCCGGACTCTGGATGTCAATTTAGTGCGATTTAATCGATTCAACAGGTCAGATGACGCATCATTTATTGGGGGCGCCCTGGTGGTCCAATCTACAACTGATGTTTGGTGGAGATGAGCTTTCAGTTAACAGTGTTCAACTTAACTAAAATAATCAATATGAATTTGTAAAAATAAAAAAATAATATCTTATTGAAAAGTGTTGTAACAAAAAACAATATATAGTTTAATTAATTAATTGAATACATTCTCGTAAACGTACATGGAGGGGGTAGAAAACCAATCAACATATGTTGTCCGGATGTGAATTGAGGGCAATTTAGTCGGGTTTCCAGGTCAGATGACACATTATTTATTGGGGGCGTCCTTGTAGTCCAATCAACAGTTGATGTTTGGTGGAGGTGAGCCTTCAATTAATAGTGTTCAACTTAACTAAAATATGCAATAAGGTGTTGGAGTAAAGAGCACAAGAGTGAGGTTCACTAAGAAGGAGTAGAAGTGGTGTAATACCCAATTTTCATAATTAATGTAAATATTGTATTTTAGCAAATAATTAGCAAAATACAAAGGTGAATATGTGTCTCAAAGAATTATAATCTATTGATTATAATTTTATCCAAATTTCACTAGGAAATTAATAGACAAATGGTTGGATATGAGACTACATATTTAGCACAATAAAATGTGACATAATTAACACATTAAATAATGGTTAATTTATGATCAAAAGAAACAAGGAGTGTTATGGAAACACTTAAGCAATTTAAAGGCTATTAGTAAAAAATAATGGACAATTAAGCTTTCATTAATTAAAATAATTTGTGTAATTCTACAAATTAATCAAGAGACAAATTAAAAAGCATAAATTAGAGAATATCTTAATTTAAAAATCAAGGACTAATTAGAAGACAAGTTTAGCCTTGAATGAAGCACTAATGAGCATAATAACTACAGAACCAATCATACAATGACAATTATACCTAATAACATCTAAAAAAACTACATTAAAGATGCTAACTAGGATTAAATCTTCATCCACTAAAGTCATAGTGAAAGACGAAATTTCACATGAGAAGAGAGAGGAAGAAATTGTTTAATAATCCTTATAAGAGTACATGTGATATAAGATAAAAATCTTCAATAGTAAGTAGGATTTTTCTAACACAAATGGAAGGCTAAGATTAAGTTTAATAAAGTGAAATCCAATGGTTCTAATTAAACAATTAAGTTAAATCCTTGTGTATTTGAATGAACCATTGGGAGGCTTTAAACACTAGATATGAGAGACATAAGAAGCACATTTCCAAGAGCCAAGAATGAAGGGGGAGAGGACGGTTTTAGCTTGGAGGATAAGGGAGGATATTTTTGATTTAATGTATTTTAATTAAGCTAAGAGCACATGGGATAATTTGAGGGGACAATTTGGAAGAGGATAGGATAAGATAATAAATGGAATGGAAGAGGATAAGGAGAGAGAAGGAGAGAGGGGGCGAAAATGGAAGAGAAAAGAGAGAGAAAAAGAAGACTTGTTGAAGAAGGGAAGGGTATTTTGGTCATTGAATAAGGCCGACATTTTCCTATAAATAGGAGGGCTTGATATCTTCATTCTTCACACCAAATCAGCTCCAAGAGGTGATTTCTAAAGTAGTGAGGGTGTGTGTGGAGAAGCTTGAAGGAGTAGAAGTAAGATCAAGGTAAGTTCTTGAGTTTTAGTCTTTAAATTCATAGTTAAATTGTGTTTTGATCTTGAATCTCCCAAAGTAGTTTTGTTTTCATGTTTTTGAGGTTTAAAATGACATTGTTTCGAAAATTTGATGGAAAATATGGTGGAGCAAAATTCGTGGAAGTTGAAGATCAAAGTAGCAAATTGTTGGCAAAATTTCGGTTTGCTGTTTTTCTGGAGTCAGCGAAATTGAGGATATTATTTTATGTATGAAATGATATTCAACAATCATGAAATTTTACATTAATAAATTAGACATCCATGGCTTTCCAAATATATAAAATATGTAACGTTTTGATCTCTGGTCAAGGAGATATGAATTTTTGAAGATAAGCCTTGTTTTCTGGGATTAAATCTGAACAGTGTTTGGAAACGAAACACCTGGGAATGATTTTTGATGTTCTAGCTTCTGCGAATATTTTTCCTTGAAAACATACATGTCAAGGGTCATGAGGAATTTTGAATCACCCAAATATGATTTTTGTAGAATTAATTATGTTTTTTCAAAGTTGCTGAAAAATCTGCCCAGAAATTCCAGCAATTTGTTTTTAACAAAGTGTAAGGGTAAAAGTGGGATAAATAATCCACTAAGGGTAAAAGGGTAAAAAGAGATGGAAATAACCCTTTAAGATATTATTCTAAGCAATATGATATTTATTACAATATCATATAATGTATGGAAAAGAAACTAATCCGACGGTAACATTATAGGATATTCGGGATAAAGTCCGGAGTCGGATTCGAGGATGGGCAAGTTTGGAATTACACGGTGAAAGGTACATTCGCGTACTATTGTATCACATGAATATTCCTTCGGGAAATTTTTAATATACCAGCTTGTGCCTGGACATTTTATATCAGTTACTCATTGTCCAAATGTTAGTGCATACTCTCCGTCTTCGCATTACTCTGATGTAGCACCTCAAACTCTGTTGATTTTTCTAAAACTACGTGTCCACGGACACACTAAATGGTATAAAATTTGGGGTGTTACAAGTGGTTAGAGAGAAGAGTGAAAATGTCATTGCCAAGGTTTGTGGTGCTCAAATCAAACTACTACAACAAATACTTGCGTTATATACATGAAGATGTGCAAGTGTATGGTTTTCTCCACTTTTCTGGAGAGGAGGTTAATTGTGAGCCTATATGCAAAGTTTGAAGTGGAGATGACAAAGAGTGGGCATAGACTAGTGCACATAAGATGTTGTTACAATAACAAATATTGGGTGGGGCGGCCACAGGAACAACGGTGGGTTGTTGCAAGGGCTGATGAACCTAAGGAAGACCAATCAAAATTGTCATGTACATTGTTCAAGCCAATCTGCGTAGACGCTGATGCCAAAACAGTCCGATTTTTACACATCCAACTTGGTCACTATGCATGCTTAAGGAGGATTGCTGCACCCTTTGATTCTAGTTTATTTGGATCATCAGAAAATCCTAACAAAGATTTATGTGATGTCTGCGCAATCATCGATTGGGAATCACTATTGATAATGCCTAAACATGTTGCATTCAAGGGCAACAATGGCCAATATCTAAGTGCCCGCTGCAATATCTGCAGTTTGCATCAAATGATGTAGGTGATGATACAACAGTTGGGAATGAGATCTTCACCACTCATGATGGAAGCATCCGTGTAAAGTCCGATTACTTCGGTAAATTCTGGAGGCGTAGCCCCAATTGGATACAGGATGACTCAAATGACACCACCAATAACAACTCCGACACATTGTTTTGGCCAGTCAAAGTTGACAACAATGTCGTTGCTCTCCGTAACTTAGGTAACAATAATTTTTGCAAGAGACTCACCACGGTACCGAAGGCAAGACAAGTTGTCTTAATGCTAAAGTTTCCACCATTTCCAAAGAGGCTCAAATAGAGGTGGAAGAGCTTGTTATTTCAAGGCAAATCCATAATGTCAATTTTTCGTCTCTTGGATGCTAGGATTTACAAACAGAGAGTCCTCACAATGGCCACCGAAGTTGCCATTAACAGAACCCAAGAACCCAATAATGCAGATGTGAAGCTCTATTATACAGAGACTAAGAGAAGTACTTGTAATGCCAGTGTTTCATTGAAGTTGGGTGTCAAAACTAACTTCAAAACTGGTATTCCATTCATTGAAGAAGGAAAAATTGAAATTTCGGCTAAATTTGGTGGAGCATACCAGTGGGGAGAAAGTCAAACATCATCAATTGTAGTGGAGACTGTGTACGAAGTTACTGTGCCACCAATATAATGACGATGGTGACGGTGAGTCTGCTAGCAACAGTGGGTTCATATGACGTTCCTTTCTCATACACTCAGCGTGATACTCTTACTAATGGGCAACAAGTCACCTATGTTAACATGGATGACGACATTTATACTGGCATTAATTCTTTCAACTTCAGGTGTGAGAGCAAACAAGAAAAATTATGATGTAATTGAAATGCTACCAATGTTTGTGGGTACCATCTATGGAAACCCTCATGAGAATCCACTTGTCCACTAGGGCTAACCTAGGGGTTTAAAAGACTTGTTTTATGTGCTAAATGCAATCGAGTTCCTTCCGAAAGTGGCATTTTTATTTTTGTTTGTAATTTAGTACAATAATATGTATTATAGTTGACTTTACTCTTTACTTAGGGACTTCATATTTTGGTTGTACTATATGATAGTATGTATGTTGGAGATCATCTTGACATGTTGATGATCGAGAACCTAGTTGCCTTTTTGGTGATTCATGAAGTCATAGGTAGTTTATTTACTGTTTGAATTATTTGGTTCAATGTTGGCGATTGTTTTATGTGAAAGTGCGTTCCTATGATTTCTTTTGCCTGCTTTAGGGTTAATGAATAATTAATTGCATAAACAAAATCAATTATCAAGCTTAGCAATCTTAGCCCACAAATTAAACTATATCACTGACCTAGCTTGGTCTTCCACTTATTCCTTCATACATTATATTCCATAAATTCTTCTCGATATGTAGGATATCCAATTTAATGGTTAGATTTTTATTTTAAAAAAAAAAATCATAATTTCATTAAATTTAACAACTCTTACATAAAATATAAAAACTGCTCTCATATTTATTAACCTGATATAAATGTTGCTTTCAAAATAAACATTAGATAGTAATATTATAAAACTTTTGGGAATAAACAACTGGCCAAAGACTATGAAGCTCCAGGGAGATGAGACCATTGTCATTGCTGTGATCCACATATATAAATATTCTATGGTTCATAATGATCATTGGATTACTAAAATAGTTTTTCATGCGTATAGAAACAATAATCAAATTCCTTACGAGAAAACAATAATAATTAATTTGATTATAAACCGTGCAATTTATGAAATAACATTTTAAAAAATAATAAATTTTATATATGTTAATTTTTTTTAAATAGATGAAATACAACTTAATAACAAAACAAATTCATTTAACCCACATGTGTAATACCCGCATATTTAGTTATTTGAAATATTACATTTTGATAAATAAATTGGCTATTTCTGATAGGTGAATTTATGATCTCAAGACTTGTGTTAGTATAGTCTATGTTTCTAAGTTGAATTCTGTAGGAAATTAGAGAGTTGAAGTGCCAATGTGCCAAATGACGAAAATGCCCTTGTAGGACATTAATAACTTAGGAAAATTATGAAAAATCCTAAAAGGCAGTAAAATAATTATTAAAATTGAGAGAGTATATTTCCTCTAATTTTGGTAATTTAATAAGTTATAACCTTGGAAAAATTAAAGAGGAATATTCAAAAAGTATTGAAATGACCAAAATGCCCCCGTAAATTCTAATATAATACATGGGAGATAAAACACAAATGTTAGTGCAAGAGTTATGTGATATGGAGTTGTTCTAACCAAGAAAATTATCAACACTTAGTAAGGAATTAATTAAGTAATTATTGGCTAATTACTTAAGCATAAGCAAAGGAAAATTCAAAGATAATTATGTAAAATCCTATAATTAGTGGAATATGGCTAAAAATTAGCATAAATATATTTGCTAATTAATTGGAAAATATTGAGAAAAATAAATGAGATTAGGTAATTTTGAGCCTAAATACAAGTATGGGCCAATAGGAAAAAGTTATGAAAAATTATGTAAAAATAATTATTATATTATATAATAATTAATCAAAAAATAAAATAAATATATAAAATAAATATGTGTGTGTGTGCGCCGACATGAGGGGGAGGGAAAATAATAAAAATTGTGTTGGATAAATAGAAAGAGTGTAAAAATAAAACTCTTATTTAAATAATAATTAAAGTAAAATAGTAAAAAGTAAATAAACACCGATAGGGATTGGATCCTATCTAGAGAACCAGGAACAAGATTTCTAAAGTCAGAATATAATATTGATAAGTGGATTTTTATCTCTGACTGGGCTGTTACGGAAGTTATTTCTGAGATCGGTAGAAGAAGTTAGCAATAAGACGAAATAAGGAAAATCTGAGAAATAGGCAGATAGTCATAAAATTAGGATTTGAACAAAATAAATTATAAATCAACATTTGAAGATGAGTTTATGATTATCTGGACATATTTGGAATCAGTGAATTTTTGTCCATAAGTTCATGATTCCGGAATTTAATTCCGTAACCAAGCACGCTCTTCGAGGAACTTCAGACTGACTGTTGAAGCCCTATATGGAATCAAAATTTAGGTTAACTTGGACATTTCTAATAAGTGAGAAAATGTCTTCAAAGTTGTGAATCCAGAATTTTAAGATTTTACGGAATTACGCGATTCGGACATCGATCGGGGTTTTATCGGTATAAAACCTTCTTGAACAAGTTGATTACATCATCATTGATGATGCAATTTTGGTGCCACCTCAGCCCTCTATGTCGACCAAGAGGCTTCAATGGACAATATTTTGCCTTTTCAAACAAGTTTGATCCAAGGGTATAGATTAAATGCAAAAAGGACCATTATGTCCCTAGAATTTTCTATAAATAGCCAAAGGTTCTCTTCAAATTTTTCACACCACTTCTCACTAGCTTGGCCGAAATCTAGAGAGAGGAAGAGAGAAGGAGAAAGCCGGGGAAATTTGCAGCGAAGCTCTGAGTAAGTTTTTCGGTACTTAGTCTTAAGCTTTCGGTAGTTTTAGTAGGATTGTTAGTTAGATCTAGGAAGTAGGAGATGAAATTCCTATTCTTGTTTTTAGGCCTCATTGCGTCGAAAGATGCTTGACGAGGTAAAAACATGGTAGGGATTGAGTTTCTGAAAGTTGGGAGTTAAAGTAACGAAGTGTTGGCGAAATTCCGCCAATTAGGGGGATAAGGGCAAAATGGTAATTTATACCTAAAATGCCTGTCGTAATGTCAAATATTGATAAACGTGATATTATCCCTATAGGATAGAAACACCTACGTCCGTCAACGGAGGTACGGACGCGTACTGTAACACTAATCTTGTGCGGCTCATATACATATATGTCATAGATACGTTCATATAACGGGACTCTGTTTAAGGTTGTCGCTATACATACAGTTTTACACGGGTTATAGTCATAGTAACATCGTTTTGAGTTTTCCTAGCGCTGAGGACACGTGTTTGGATCGTGGCATTGGATTTTGTGCAGGCTATTATTATTGTGTAGGACTTACATACGGCCTGCAGTGCTTATGTCTTGTCTCGTGTCACGATATTGTTGTGTAGGACTTTACATACGACTGTGTTTATGTTACTCATTCGTGTCACAACCATGTAATCATGCATCTGCTTTATGCTTATGTGATGATATACTACTGTTATGTTATGAATATCTGTTGTTCAGTATCTGTTTTATTTGAGCACGATGTTAGCACGCTACTCGAGATCCAATGCGGTAAATTGGATCTCAAATGTAGCTCGTGGTCCGGAGGACCACTGACGGATAGGGGCAAGCAAAGAGGAGTAGGCTTCTCGCGAGATATCTTTATCGTTTTACGTATTTACCGCTGAACAAGAGGGATCACTGTAATATCAATACTATGTTACACTATGGTTAATGTTTTGTTATAGATCAGTTACTCTTTCGCTCCAATGCTCTACTCTGATTGAAAAAAAAAAAAAAAATTCCGCTTTAAAAAATGGGATATTACAACATGTCTTGTACTTTAGTGTCCAAAACGATCAAGTGCAAAAGCATTAATAATTTCTCATTCAATTATTAACAGAGCTCTTACAATGGAGAATATTGTAATTAATTTAAAATGTCACGAGTAAAAATTTGACATCTAGGGGACACATTAACATTTTTGAAATACTATAAGGAGTAAAAAAGCAATTAAACCTAAAATATTTAAACATGCATTTATTATTTTTTGCATAATACTAGATAGATCGAAGTAGAAGTTGTTTAGGTGTATCAAATTCTAATGAGCTGCCTGGTCCAACATGATAATAAATCCTCCAAAAACTTTGTTTAATTATACAATGGAAAACACATTAAGAAAAAGATAAGTTGTGTATGCATCCGTTTTGCTTTGACTGTATAACTAAGTATATATCGAAGTAAAGATTGAAGATCGCATTGGCAAAATTGAATGCCCCTGGTTGAATTATAAATACCCATTAGACCCTCTTTCATGTGGGTCTATAATTCCAAAAGCACCATTGGATAAGTGGCGTGGTCTTCTATGCGAACACTACAAGAAATTTGATTTTTATGAGCTGAAAGCAATTTTTTGTTGTTAACTTTTTTTTTTTTTTTGGGCAACGAAACAAAGTCGTTGCATATTCCTCCGTTACTAAAAGTTATTGTAACAATTAAGTGCCGCAGCGAAAAATTGAACATTCAACGATAAAAAAGACCATAACCTAAAAATATACTACATGCGGTCCTAAATATAAAACATATTTTACAGTATAATTTACACCATAAATTATGTAGTCCTATATTTAGGATCGGAGGAGTAATTTTTAACAACAAAAACATATCATTGTAAAATCTCAACATTTAACTACAACTTAACTCGTTACTATAAATCATAGAAGTTTTGCAAGAGACATGCCGTTGCAAAAAAATTGAACATTCAACAGCAAAAAAGATCTTTACATAAAAGTATGCATGGCTTTTAACAACAAAAACATATTGTTGCAAAATCTCAATATTTAACAACATAACTTGTTTTGACAAAAGTTACTTGGCAACGACATTTATCATTATACCCTATGCTTTCAACAACAACTTTGTCGTTGCAAACAGACACAGACACAGACACACATATTGTTGCAAAATCTCAATATTTAACAACATAACTTGTTTTGACAAAAGTTACTTGGCAACGACATTTATCATTATACCCTATGCTTTCAACAACAACTTTGTCGTTGCAAACACACACACACACACACACGTTGCAAACAGACACAGACACAGACAGACACACAGACACACACACACACACATACGTTGCAAACAGACACAGACACAGACAGACACACAGACACACACACACAGACACACACAAACACAAACACACACACACACACACACAGGCACACACACACACACACATATACGTTGCAAACAGACACACACACACACAAACACACACACAGACAGACACACACACACACAGACACAGACACACACACACACACAGACAGACAGACACACACACAGACAGACACACACACACAGACACACACACACACAGACGTTGCAAACAGACACACACACACAGACACACACACAGACACATACATACACACACACACACACACAGATACGTTGTAGACACACACACACACACACACACACAGACACACAGACACAGACACACACACACACACAATATTAATTAACAAATCTAAACATCTAAGATTCTCAATCTTAATATTGAATGTATTCCAACAACTTAGTAGAAAAAATATGAATAAATATTTCACAATTTAAAGTTTGTAATAGCAACAAAATGGAAAGAGGAACAACAAAGAACATAACAAATATGTTGTACTATTATATCAATGCCACAATCTCCAACCCAGTTTACCTGATCATTCTACCATTGCATAACCCTTGTCCTGAAAAACACATTTTTTTTAAAAAAAAGTAATAAATAAAGTCAAGACAACCAAGAAAATTTAAAAAATGATAATCGTTTAAATCTATCTTATGTGACTCTTAACAAAAGCTCAAGGCTTTTTACACAAACACCTACCAAGTTTGGTGGCAACTGATGACAAAATGTTCATTACTAACTGTTAAGAAAGATAAAAATTTCCACGAGAAACATAAATTTACTTGGTTCAGATCCAATGTGATCCTACATTCAAGGCTGAGCCACAGTTCAAGACTTCCCTATCTGAAAAAATTGATTACAATCCTCAAGAAATATCACACACTCACAAATGATGAAAAGATTAAAAACCCTGATCTAAACTTTTAGAACAATCTCTAACAATCATAGAAGAGATTCAGCACAGTACCCAGCAATGACAATGATTTGCTAAGCAGAATATGGTAAAAAAACACTCAGAAGTTATGTAATAACCTTTTATACTAGTCACTTTAATATGAAATGACTAAAATATCCCTAGGCCAAAATGAAATTACAAATATGCCCACATATCTCCACCTTGACTCTATTTTGTCAGCAAAAATATCTCAAGCACTCGGCGACTATCTAAATTTGAGACTTTGGACACCTTAATCAAATCCAATGCAATATTGAACCTACTTACAGGTACGAGTGTTGATCTTTTCTATGGACACTTGACCTTGAGCTACTATATCCCTTATAAAGTGAAACTTCACATCTATGTGCTTTGTCCTCTCGTGAAACATGTTGCTCTTGGATAGGAATATTGCACGCCGTGAGTGACTATGAACATGAGTCTGATCCTGCTTGAAACCAAGCTCTGTGAACAAGCCTCTAAGCCACAACGCCTCCTTAATTGCTTCAATTAGTGTTATGTACTCAGATTCTGTAGTTGACAATGCTACCACATGCTGCAAGGAGGATTTCCAACTTAACAAGTTGCCTCCCACGGTAAAAACATAACTTCTTGTTGATATTTGATAAACCCTAATTTTTTATATTTTATCTCACCTTATTCATTTATTTTGGGGACTATTTTAGGCTAATTTGAATATATTAGATAATATTTGGATTGTTAGTCAATTTTAGGAAATAATATAAATCAGAATTAATTATTAGATTATTGGGCTTAAATTATTTATATTCTGATTGTTATCATGTGATTAAATAATATTTCCTAATATATGATAAATCATGATCTTATCATATTAGAATATTTTATGGTGCAGAATTTTTGCAAGAAAGTTGAAAGAAAATCTAATTTTGGAATTTTATTGGGCTTCTTAATTTTAATGGGCTCAACTTGGTACTCAAAAAGTTCTCCCCTTTTAGGTTAAATCTAACCTAGCCGTTAGAGGGAAGATTCACGCTCTCATTTTGTGAGCCGCGCACACACGCAGAAATTGAGAGCTGGCCGCCAAAGTAATTCACGTTCAGCACAAAACACAAAAAACGCAGAGACACACGCACGCTGAGAGAGGCGGAGGCAGAGACGCACAGGATCAGTTTTGATTCATTCTTCCATTCACTTAATCAAGTCGCGGGCCCACCTCTACAATTCACAATCTCAACTCGTTAATTCTCTCCGGTGGATTGCATTGACCAAGGAAATTGATTTAATAATCAATTCTCCTCATTCTTCCCTAATGGCTACGACTTGCTTAACAATTGAAGCGGAGATTTTCATGAGAGCTTAAGCCCTCTTAAGGAGGCAACTTGGGAGGAGCATGGAGGAAGTTAGAGCCTAAGAACTTACATTTGAAGACCACAAGGGAGTGTTGTTCTTTTTATCTTTTTAATTCAAGATTTAAGATAGTTTAGTTTTAAACGGTTTCAAATTGTATTACTTGAGAACAATCTAGTTTTAGATTGTAAACTTAATAAATTAAAGTTTTTTATGCTTATTGCTGGATTCTTGTTTGCAACCTTTGTAAACGGTTTCAAATATAGATTAGTTTCACTTTTATTTAGGTTTAGATTAAATTTTCATCATGCATTTAGTTAGTTTAGTTCCCTTCCATTGCATTTTTCATCACCTAAATTCAACCTATAGAAAAACCCACAGATTGCTCCTTGGGAGAATGACCTAGGTTGACCCTAAACTGTATAATAATTTAGGACCTAGTTTAATTGACTGCTTTAGCGA
>JAMWYP010000904.1:0-19838 GCA_025563575.1 Acacia pycnantha
TGATGAAGATGATGATGAATACACACGGGTAGGTTTTCTTTTGATATAAACGTGGGTCTGTCAATTTTTTTGCTAATTGTTAAACCCAACATTCTCAAGCCTTGGGCTGGGCCTGTCAATTTTTTTTTTTGCTTGAACGTGGGTCTGTAAGAAAAATACACATACTATACGACGCCATTTTAGATGTAATTCAGTTATTTGGTTAAAAGCGAATTAAATTTACAAACACCGCACTTAAAACCGAAATAAGCCTATTTTACAAACCGAACGAAAACCGAATAGCCCGGTTGGGTTTGGTTTTCGGTCAGATTATGATTCTCCCCTAATAAGGGACTAAAGTGACATCTTCATGTACCTACTACTCCCTCCTGTCCTTATTATTTGGGCCCACAAAATATTTTTACCCTTCTTTTATACCAATACTCCTCTAGTCAAGACATCAACCAGCTGCTTTCAGTTATTATTATAAACATCAATTATCTTTAACTAGCTTATTTATTATTATTTTACTATTATACCTTTATTTTTAACTAACTAATTTAAATCCACATCATTAAAGTAGGGATAAAATTGAAACATTTATCAAACTTGGGCCAATTCAATGACTTAACTTCCATTCATTGGTCCACGAGAAATGATAATTGATGTCTTATAATAAGAAGCAGAGGAAGTAAGATTTTCTTATAGTTTCAATGAGTACTACTCACTCTAGGCTTAATGCAATATTTATTTTTACTTAATTTGATTATATTAATAAAATAAGCTAAATGAGTTAATATGACATTTTTAAAATAACAAAATCATCTTCCTTAACTTCCACAATTTCTCTTTTATTTGAAGATTGTTGAATGAGTATTAATAGGGCAAATTACGAAAAATTAAATAAATATAATAATTAAGTCGTATATTTATTAGATTCAAAATGAATTGTCTTATTAGATCTTACGTTAAAGAGGGATGAGTATAAAATACTTGTTTCAGCTTATTAATGTAAGACATATTTATCTAATTTAATTAGGTTAAGGATATTGAGAGAGTATATAAATTAAGAGACTATCATAGTTATTAAGATAAATATTTAAAGGAAAAACACTTCTTATGTTGTAGGAGAAGTGTTTTCTCATGTCATACACACATTAAATAATAATAAATGACTACTTGTACGTAATATAGGAGTATATATTTTTGTTGGGAAAATTTCATTAAAAAAACAACAACAAAAGTCCTATGAGATCTCAAATTTGCAGTGAAGTTTCATAAGACATTTTTGCAATATATTTTAGATGTGAAAAGTCTAAAATATTTAAGGGCATTTTGGAATTTTCACATTTAAAATATATTACACAAATATCCTATGGGACTCTATTGCAAATTTAGGATTTTAAGAGATCTCTTTGTTAGTATTTTCTCGTTGGGGTTTAGGTGCTATTTTCCTTGATAAAATCCAAATGCCCGCCATGTCCATTTCTGCGTCAACAGAGACAAAACCCGGAGAGGAGGGAAGAACAGAGAAGTAGCAACGGAGCCAAAACGAGACATAGCCAGAATTTGGAACTTGATCCTGTAAAACGTTCAATTTCGGCTCCATTTTTCCATTCCTCTTAGAGCTCAGAGCTCAATATGCAGTGTGTAAAAACTAAGACGCCTTCATTTTCCCCTTTCACTTGCAAGTTGCAAGCTTTGAACTTTTCTCTTCATTTTCCTTTGAACCTATGCATTTTGTGGTTCATCGCTTTATTTTTGGTCTGCCATAACTCTTTTAACTCTTTTTGGTGTAACTCATTGATCTCAACAGCTTTACTTTAAATTTTGCATGTTGAAGGTCAAAGTTTTTTTCCCCCGAAATCAGTCAAATAATGAGACTTTGAGGTGGTGCAGTAATGTTCAGCTCTAGAATAGGCCATAAAACTTTTCAAATGGTATGCATTTGGGAAACTTGAGACTATAATTTTTATATTTAGTTGGTGAACATGCACACGCGGGGGATACACACATACGCGATATATATATATATATATGTATATATACATATATATACATATATCTATATATATGTATATATACATATATATACATGTATACATCTATACATACATATATACATATATATACATATATACATATATATACATATATACATATATATACATATATACATATATACATATATATATATATATATATATATATATATAAGAGTAACAACTCATCAGACTTGAAATTCAAGTTGTGTTTTGTGTGTGTTTTGGGGTGTGGAATTTCTACACATGTTTTCTTTTGATCCGGAAAATAGTGGCAAGTGTGCAACCACTCCGGGTTCTACAGTGACAAGGGGAAAAGCACCAAAGTAGCAACTTTAACAAAATTATACCTAATCGGGCAGAGTTTCAAAAAATTTCTCAAAGTAAGGCAGTCAAAGGTGTCGCTTGGTAGCGCCTCGGCGGCCAAAAAGCGACACCTTTGACCGTAAACTTTGAGAAAGCGACACACACACACTTAGTAATATCCATATTTTGTAGTAGTGATGAGATTCTAAGTTTAGGAAAGTTTGGTCTAATGAATTATTTTTAGTATTATATAGTTGTTACTAGGGTTCATGTAACTTTTGGTCCCTTAAGTTTGCCCTTATTTTGATTTTAGTTCCTCAAGTTTACCCTTATTTTGATTTTGGTTCCTTAAGTTTCAAATCATAGGTTTTGATCTCTCAAATTTCATTTCATTTGAAACATTGGTCCCTATATAACTCAATAAAAATCTGAGCCTTTTGCCCTAGAAAGACTAAAACTTATGGTTTAAAATTTGAGGAACCAAAACCAAAATGAAAGCAAATTTGAGAGAATAAAGATGGTAGTAATCCTAGTTATTATGTATTTCCAACTTCCTAAGGGTTATATGAAGCATGAACATTGTACTATATGTGGCTTCCGATCTTGATCCTCTCATTCATGCCGTGCTAGAAACACCAAAAGTTAAAGAATGTGTATGTCTATGCATCGGATGGCAGGTGAGACTAATAATATCACCGCATTATTTCCTTATAAATAATATCTAAGAGATGTCATCGCCACTATTGACCTTTCTACCCCTGGTGGATTTGTTATTCCATTTATACCCTTATATTATTATTAATTAATAATAACACTCTTTTATTTATTATTAATTAATAAATCCCTTTATTATTTATTATTAATTCCCTTTTAATTTATCACTTATTTCTTTTTCTAACAATAATATTATTTATTTATTTTATTAGTATTATCGTTTTACTATTTATTGGTATTTCTCTATAATGATTTTAAACTCTTGGAGGCTATCTTAACACTTTAAATTAGAAGTTTAATAAATACTAACACCAAGTAGACTATGACTTATATATATAAGTAGTAAGTTTTTCTTTTGAGTTCATAAGCAAAGATTTGGGTTTATGTATATCAAGCACTCCAAACCCCAATGAAAACAAAATTATCAAGTAAAGTAATTATGGAAAACGATTAATTATTAATTATGTAAGAAACTACTTAATTTTTACTCATTATAAAATTACAAATGATAGATATACAGTACAAATAAACCTCTTTTGGACTTACAGATATATAAACCTTGCTCTTTTATTATTATTATTTATAAATGATAACCCCACGTTAACCGACCCTATATATATATATAACATGTTTTCCTATTTTTGGTTTTCCAAACTATATATGACAACAATTAAAAAGGCTAATACTCAAAACCATGTATATATATACCTTACTGATATATATCTATAATTATTTACACAGTAAGCTTCCTCTTTTCATAAATAGCAACGTACACACACATGAATGACAACAAGTTTCTTCTTTCTTTTCTTAAATCAGATACATATCATGGTGACATGTATATATGGAACCGAAACCTATATTCATTCAACACACAGTATAACGTTTTCTATGTAATCTTATGACAGCATTTTTTTGTCTTTACTTAAACTATAGCTGTTATATATATATATATATATATATATATATATACACATTTATATATATGTAACGTATATCAGTAAATATCAACGTTCCTAAAGGCTTAAAACTCAGAACTTATGTTGGGAAAATGACGGAAACTAGAAGGAAAGGAAAACTTAAATTTACCTCTGTTTTCTGGTTTTTGAAACAGAGCTTACACATAACTTCAACTCTCACTCTCCTAGCCCGTCTCTCTCTCTCTTACACTCAAACTTGGTTGCTGGTTTTTGAGACAAAGCTCACACCGTTGAACCTAATGAGAAGCAGTGGGTTATAATGGGAGGGGGAGTATGGGTGTGATCTTTGTTGGTCTCGAAAAACATGGGGGTCTGTTCTTGCGTGAACAGTTGCTGATCACTTGCGTGTTCGATCTGCCTCTGCGTTTTCTTTACGTGTTGCAGTTGGCAGGATGAGATACAATGGTCCATCGAGAAGAATCAGCCGGATGACGAAGCTTTCCATCATAATCCTCTCATTTGCATGCCACCTCAAATTTTTCGGGCAAGTTCCAACCTTACCACCCTTACTCAAAATGAAAAGTACTCGTTAAATTTGTGATTTCTTTGTTGAATTCACTCTTCCTAACCACAAGGCACGTGGTGGGGGTTCCCCTATCTAAACATACATATGTGGCGCCACTATGCTATCCCATGTGGCCCCACATTTTTCTCATACAGTCCAAAAAGAAGCACCTAATTGGTTCTTATCGGTCCCCTTTTACCAATAACATCTGTGGGACCCGTATTTTGTGTTTGGGCATGAGTATGGATAAAATCATCTAATTTTTCTTCTCTCTCTAAGTGGACGAAATTAAATACTTAAGGGGTAAGGAATTGACTTTTCTACCCCTGTAATCATTATTTACTCTTTGTTTTTAACCTCACGGTGACACGTGTCCTCGGGTAATAATTGCCGCGACTTTTCATTCCTATCTCCTCAAAAACGTTGAAATCCTCACCGACTAGGAGATGTCATGTGCACACTTATTTTAACACATTTTGCTTAGCTAATTATCTCATACCTTTGGACATATCTAAATGGCATTTTCTCTAACTGGATCTACACAGTATGGGTCTCCTATGCCCCTTTTCTATTGGCACTTTAATTCCACGGCTTATACATACTAGGTCTATCGACTCGTATAGCCAAGTTTCTTAATCCCCGAGAGACTTCCTATCTATTGTTATTCTTGGGGCTCTTCCCAAATCAGGCTTTGTCATCTGCCTACTTTAGGCTTATCTTCAATTGTCAGGGTCAAGTCGGGATATTACAACGAGAGGTTGGCGATGGAGATGATCTTGGACGGCGGCGAGGTCTCCAATAATACTTGGGAGAGAGACGACTGGTGAGGGTGGGAGGTGGGTGATGGAGATGATCTTGCACGGCGGTGATTTCACGATCTTGTGAAGGTGACCATAGAAGAAAAATAGAGGATGGTGAAACAAGAACGATCAACCATAAAAAAAAAAAAAAAAAAGGATTCAGAGTCCGCTGCGGATCGTTGCATCCCCTTTTTTATTTTTAAAAAATTATGGCACTGCTAGGTAGTAAAAGGTAAATCGGGATACTGAAAAAATATTCATAATCTTGAAAAATTATTTTAGGATCTTGAAAAATATTTACTGAAAAAAATATTTGAGGATATTGACTGGTACCAAAGAATCTTGTTGGTTCTAAAAAAATAATTCATGATCTATAGAAATTATCTTAGAATCTTAAAAAATATCTTAAAACATATTTTTAGTAGCAGTCACTACCTGAATTATTTTTGAAGATCAAAAAATAATTTTTAAGATCATGAATTATTTTTAGTATCCCAAGTATCTTTTTAGTACTATCAGTACTCATAAATATTTTTCCAAGATTATGAATAATTTTTTTAGTACCGTTCAATATCCCGAATTACCTTTTACTACCCGACAATGTTAGAAGTTCTTTTTTTAAGCAAAATTTTAAATGCATTAAAAAACAAAAGAATATAAAGGGAAAACAAGGTCAAGTATATTATAATAAAAATAATTACAATGTCATCCTTCTAGGCCTAATTCGTTAGGTGATAATATGGATTCAATTAATGCTAGAAGGACTTGATTACTATAATAAACAAACTTGAAAAAACCCATTGCTTTGTTAACCTGGCCCATTGAGAGACTAATAAACAAAGAGAGACTAGTTGAGATTTAATACAAAGATTAGCATTAATTAATTGATGGGGGCTCTTGGTTGTTTTAGATAAGAGTCCAAACGGTTTTGTATTAAATTAATTGATGGACTCTTATCTAAAACAAATTGACTCTTTGTGATTATATTTACTATGGCTTTAAGGTCATCTTTGGTGAGCTCGAATGCAAGCTTATCGGTCTCTTGAAGTTGAAGAAGAATATCCACAAAGTCTTTCTTCTCATCATTGTCCTTCGTCTTCTTCTTCATCACCTTCTTATGATCTTGAGTCACCTCATCAAAGAACCCATCTACTGCTTTAAACGTGTCTTTAAGCTCTTTAATTTTTCCACTAAGAAAATCAACCCAACCTAACCATGGAAAAAAATGTCCACCATCAACTCAGCAAACAAAAACAAAGCATTCGAGCTCACCAAACAAATTCACCCATTACTTTTTGTGATTATATTTTATCTTTATTCGGCATTCCCATCGGTCTTCACACGAGACAAAGACAAAGCACTAGAGAGTATAGAAAACATTAAACAGTATATATCTAATCCTTAAAGTCAGTTTGGCTTAACTCAAATCAAACAAGAGACAAACTCCCCCTCAATTCGGCAACCAAATTCATAAATGCAATCGTCGAGTTTGTTTATTATAGTAATCTAGTCCTTCAATGACCAAACTCCCCTCAAATTAAACAGATATATTTAATACGATTACGATTTCGCGACGGCGACGCATGCGACTACGAGTCGATTCTAAGTCGATGAGCGGCGACCCACAGCGAACGAGCAGGTCTAGGACTGCGGGAGAGGTGAAGAACAAACTTCGGAACATCAACAATAGAACACAAGAGCGAAGAAGAAAATCGATTCTCCGACGATTAGGCTTGAGGCCCGAGCCTCCCGAAGATGAAGACGAAGAAAAAGGGTTCCGATTTTTTTTGACCTAATCTGTTTTGATGGCACAGAACCTAAAAATAAAATTAAAAATTAAAAAAATAAAATAAAATTAAAACTACGTCGTTTAATTGGGGGCACTTGCCCCCAACCTTACACAGGTCCGCCTCTACGCACAAACATACGAGTTCGAACCTGTGACCTCTTCACCAGGGAGGGGTAGGTGCGAGTACGAACTTAAGCTTACTATATTATTTTAAATTGAGTTGATTAGTGATACTGAATTCATTTTGGTTGGTCATTATTATATATAGTCACAGCATGCATGTGTTAATTAATTAACTAAATAAATACTCCTTCCAATCCTAAATATAATATAGAGTTGACTTTTGTTGTTGTTGAAAAAATTAAGGAAGTTAAATAAGTTGCTTAATTATATCATATGTTATGTTTTGTTGAATTATATATGAGTTCATAAGTTAGGAAAAATGAAGTAAAATGATAAACATAAAATTTAAAGTAATATAATTAGATTCTTTAATATCTCCAAAATAATAAACTATATCTTATATCTAAAACATGGATAATATTATGGAGCAAGACTTATGCTAGTGTCCGGTGTGGTCAATCGTACATTTTCTAAGAAGTTTTGTATCTGACCAAGTCATTTCTGGCCAAATCAAAAAAGAGTAACTTCCATATAGGATCAGAAAAAGTAAGAACTTGTGGTTCCAGAGCCAAGCAACATTTTGTTTCGTTTCTCGTGATTTTCCTAGAAGCTTTGTAGTAGGTGGAAAGTGAAGATAAAACGCAGGTGAGGCTACTATCTATTTGAATTAGTGGTAGAAACTATTTTTAACGTAATTTATGATATATAAGGAAGTTTATGAGATGAGTTTTACCTTAATTCATGTGAATGTATTTTTCCAAATTGAACTCAAACAAGCACTTTGACCATAAGCAATTGGGAAAGAGAGCAACACAATTAGTGGGGTCCACGCCTTTGTACCAATGGTGAAAGGAGCAACGCAATATTTTTAAAATATATACTGAACCGGTTCAAGATCGGCTACACATAATAAATCAAAAAAATGTACGTGGCTGTTTGGATTAAGAGTATAAATTATTTTTCAATGTTATTTACGTTATATAAGATGAGTTTGTGAGATGAATTTTGTCTTAAACATGTGGCATGTCGCCAACCCAAACAAACCCACATCATCTAACATGCTTCATCATTATTCAACTATTAAACATCAGGTGGACGGAGCAACGCAATGTCGCTCAAAAAAAAATCTTCTTCTTCTTCTTTGTTCATAGCAATTTCGATATTTTAATTCGTGGGGCCGGCGCCTTTTATTAATTTTCTCTTTTGTTTCCTTCTAAACCTTATTATATTTCTCACAAAATAAAAGGGGCTTGAATAAATTTTGTAGCAAAATTTTTATTCTTTAAAGGAAAAAGAAGAAAATATAAATGTTAGTGTTCGGTAGTAGAACACAAGTGTCTAGCCTTTGGGGCTAGGTATAATTGATCTTGGATCAAGGTAGCGTCATTGATATCTATAGGGGAGATAGCGGCGGTCACCGGTGGATCAGCGTGCTACACGGGGTTGGCTTTCGCCTGAGGGTGATGTGTGTGCACAGTGGAGCGGAAGCTGTAAGAGTGTAATGTTCGGCGTGAGGACGTGCACAGGAGGTAACCTCTTATATATAGAGATTACCTAGGGTTTCGTTTACCTTGAGTCCTTCCACCGTGATCGTGCCTCCTTCCCGGCCACGATCGTGCGCCTTCCCTTTCTGCATGATTCTTTGGATTCTCGGCACTGTTGTGAGGTAGGCGACGGAGCGCTGATTCGCGGGAGGCTTCCGCCGGGAGTTCTTCTATTGGGCCTTCCTCGGTAGGCCCATTATTTGAATCCATAACGATTGCCCCCAAGCTCGGGAGTTCGGGTTTACGAGTGCTGCGAGATTTTTCTATCTCGGGCTCTACCCGTTGTGTCTATCTCGGTTTTGGCTAAGCTCCAAGAACTAATTCCCGACTTGCCTTGTCCACGGGTCCTCGGGGATTAGTTAGGGCTTTGTCTTTTACCGGGTTTCTTTACCGCAACACCTAGTTGTTTTTGTAATAATGCTGCCATGTTTGTTTTTCACCAATGGCTTGCTTGCTTTACTCGTTTGTCGTTTTGCCCGCCGGACTGTATTGACTTTTGTCTTTTTGAGGATTTCCTATCCAGTGCATTTGTCCCCCAATTTTTGGTGGAATGGGGACACCTGGCATGTGGCGTATCGTTTCTCATCCGACACTATGCCATTATTCCTTTTCTTGGAACTCTGCATCGCCATTGTTTCAACCTATCCTCATTCAATCTTTGCGCGCGTAACTGCTTGTTTACTCACGCTTCTTAACGTTAGTCATGATTTCTTCGGCGGAGCCGAAGCGTCATGGGAAGCGAAGCGTCATCTCCCTTAAGCGTCCCACTGAGGGAAACGTCATCTCCCTTAAAGCGTCCCACCTGCTGCTGCTGACCCTCGCGATCCCCTGGGCTATAAATAATTTCATCGCTCCTCATCTTCTTGTGCCAGCTGGTCTGCCCGCCTTTTCTTTATTAACGAATCTTGCTAAGAATGATGAGTTTACCGGTGAGAACTTCGGCGCCCTTCATTCTTAGGTCATGTGGGGAAAAGACAGCGATCGAGAAAGAAGGAAGCCCTTCCAAGGGCTGCGACCTTGGATTCAAACGCATTTGCTAGTCTTCAAGCATATTCCATGGTGGGCGCTTTGGGATCCCAAACGCATTTGCCGGTCTTCACGTGCGGTTCAATGTCGTCTGGGGTCCTAGGGAGGCGAAGGCTGTATTTGAGCATCTTCTAGTCGGAATCTACCCTCCATCAAGGGAGGCCAGAGGCACGATTAGCGGTTCCCTGGACTTATCTAAGCATTCCTAGGGTCTGCTGCATATTTGGTGGGAACTTCAAGCCACGAGACGATCCGGCCGAATAACAATGCGATCTCGGCGCAAGCTAACCCATTCAAGGCGTGATGGATAGCTAGCCACCATCAATTGTTGTAATTAGTGGGTTCATAAATGTCATTTACAAACTTGGCCCACTTGTTGTACTATGCTTTTGTAATTGTCTTTGTAAATGAGTTAGCCTGACTTGTTTCTTTGTAAGAAAACCATGTTACTGTTTGAGTATCAATAAAAGGCATCTGTTATCCACTCGTATCATTGTTGGCTTCCTCTTGTGTGAATGTCCATATTCCGCATTTGATTTCCTAACTAACTCATTTGTTTGGACCTCCCGTTTTCACGTACCCGGTGTCTTGCATTCCTAAGCAACCCGCGTTAGAAACCCAGGACCTCGCAATGGCTGTTACTTGATTATATCATCCCGGTCATGACCATTTGTGACCCATACCGAATTGTTATCATTGCGAGACTTCAATTGAAATCCCTTAGTCGAATGTGAAAAGACATACTCCTTTCGCGGCCCGACACGTTGTAACGTGTAAGCTGCGCCTCTAGACTGCGCGCCTCTCAATAGGCGTTCGGAATCCGTGCCGAATTAATGCGTACGTCGCTTGGAGAGAAATCCATACAACATACGGACTCTGCCTCCTCGCGCGTGGCCGTCACTCTTCTTGACGATTTGAATTCAAAAGTTTCTCAATTTTGAAAATCAAAAACTATATATTTCTTCGTTTAGCCACCTTTCTTTGCCAAGAAAAACCCCTGCTTCTCCTTTGCTTTCTGCAAGAGCTTAGTAGCAACCTACTTTTATTTGTCTTACTTTCGCGAATTCCTCGGTCGAGGTAAGACCGCATTTCCCTTGACTTTTATATCTTTTTGGTTCCATGCTTATCGATATATGCGAAAATTTTCCGAGCCTTGCGTCGCTATCTTGGGTATATTTATTTGAGTTTCTGGCATATCGGTTCGTCAGAGTAGTCTTTGCTCCTTACTCCTGCTAGATTTTCCATCTTCTTTGTTCGGTTGATAAGGATAGGTTTTTAATTTGGTTGTTACGACCACGATTTTCCCCCCACGAGTGTGCCTTTTGTGCTAATTTTGCCCTTCTCTTGCATTATCTAGGTTTAGATGGCATCGTCTTCTCAGATGCAATCATCACCTTCCGTGGATGATTGCAGTTCTTCCATGTCAGTCCGGAATCCAAACTCTCCAAAGAAAGTTGTCCATTGTAGGGTGACCGAGGTGAAGAATACCCTGATCGATACGGAATTTCCTTCACTCGGCGTGAGAGATGGCGAAGGGTACTCAATAAGGCTTCCTCAATTTCAAATTTGCCTACTAAATCACTGCGACTAGCCCCCCCGACTTCATCCCAATGGTTGGGCTTTTGCCTTAGCCTTTGACTGGAACTCGGCGGGTTTCGATCACCTTCCACAACCTTTTTTGGGTGGACCTCGCTGCGCGGGAGAAGCGAACATATGCTCTTCAAACCCTTTTGCGAGTCCTGGAAAAACTTCAAAAATGCGTTTGTCAAAGTCGTAGCCCACCCTTTTAAATGCCGTGGTTCCTTCGCCACGATAAGTGTGGGGAATTAGAAGGTGTATTTCCTTTATATTGGACAAATACCCACCATAATTTTAAAACCGCCGACTTCGCCCCCTCTCGTCTTCTTGAAGCCGAGGAAGCGTCGGTGGTGAAACTTACTGAGCTTTCCGATGCACTTAAATCTTTGATGGACCATAGATCACATTCCCACCGTCCTTGTTCGTCGACGTGGACCAAAGAGTATGGGATTATGTGCAAATATTTTTCAGACGTATATATTGTCCATTTATATTATTACCACGACTGATATCGTTTGTTGTTTTCACGCAGGACGGCCAGATGGGAAGACTGAGTTTCTTGAAGCCTTTGACGAGGGCGCCGCTGCGGAAGCGGCTGTCAACCTGCGAATGCACTCGCCCCCTCATTAGCGGATGAGCCCGCCGTGAGTGGCGGAGTTCCAATCCCGGAGGAGCAGGTATTGCGAAGGCTCCCAGCGTTCCGCGCCCAAAGGTGGACCAAAACACGGTGAAAAAGGAGGCGGATGCCCAAAAGCAAAAGCGTTGTTGGAGAAGAAACCATTGTGATTCTGCACCGCCCCGCTGTTAGAGAGGTTCCTACTTCAACTCCTTGAGGCCTCGCCCATGAGAGAGACTCCTACCACGAGGCCTGTGTACCTACTTCATCTGCAAACTCGGTTCCATCCTCCTTCTCGATCCCTCATAGCCATGATGCTATGAATGGAGGAGCACTTTGGTCATCATTTGTACTCCCCTCCATGCCCTCTAACGAAGAAAAATTCAGTGGATTGAGATGGAGCGACAAGCCTATAAGGTGGCTTCCTTAATTCGGCCTTATCTTTGCTCTCGGGATTCGAACGCTCTTCGGCTAAGGTCGTGAATGATTTGAAGCAGCAAATCTCCACGTTGAATGGTAGTCTCGACCTTGAGAGGAAAGAAAGAGTAAACTCCTTTCGAGAACCACTTTACGAAAAGCAACGCAGATCTAGCCAAAGTTCTTTGCGAGAGGACCGGGCCCAAAAGGAAGCGGCGATAACCGGTGAGAAGGAGAAAGTGCATAAAGACTTGGCTGCCCTTAACAAAGATTTGTCACCGCGGTGGAGCATATTCTTGGTATTGAAACCAACTTGTCTTCCGCGCAAACCAATCGGCTACCATTCGGTGAGTTGAAATTGGCCCAACTTGGATTAGATGCCAAGCAAAGCTGAGGTTGGCCAACGCCCAAGCCGAGGTACTCCGCCTATCAAATATTTGTCGGGAGGACATGCTTCTTAAAGAAAAGATGATCTCGAACAATGAGCACCTTGCCGCGTTCTTAAAGAAAAAGATGACGAGGGCCTGCTTGCACGAATGAAGATTGCAAAATACGGCCAAATCGGGCGTTTATCATTTGAAAATGCGTGGCTCAAATCCGGTGCTCAATCCCATTGTCGATCCGAATCTTTTTGGGTTACATCTTCGGGCTTATGTTAGCGGCAAAGGCGAGTTGATTCCCACAGTGGCGAAGATAGTGACGACGAGTCATCTTCCCAGACACATTCGCGGTCTAACTTGCTTCTTACTTTGTTTAGTAAAATGCCAAGAGATTTTATGTGTACCGCTCGGACGGATATTTTTGCAATATAAATCCTTACTTTTTATCCCGGCCTGCCTTACTGTAGTTTTATCGCTATGCATCCGTAATTGCTTGTGTTGTTGAATTAATGTGGTATGCTTAATGTCGGAAACCGGATTTTTCGATATCCCGGCTTCTACATGTTTTCAACTTACGATTTTGGAAACCAGTTCTTAAATATCGGCTTCTACATGTTTTCAACTTACACGATTTTGGAAACCGGATTCTTAAATATCCGGCTTCTACGTGTTTTCAACTTACGATTTTGGAAACGGTTCTTAAATATCCAGGCTTCTACGTGTTTTCAACTTACGATTTTGGAAACCAGTTCTTAAATATCCGGCTTCTACGTGTTTTTAACTTACATGATTTTGGAAACCGGATTTTTAAATATCTGGCTTCTACATGTTTTTATCGTACATGATTTTGGAAACCGGATTTTTAAGTATCAGCTTCTACATGTTTTCATCGTACATGATTTTGGAAACCGGATTTTTAAATATCACGGCTTCTACATGTTTTTATCGTACATGATTTTGGAAACCGGATTTTTAAGTATCTGGCTTCTACATGTTTTCATCGTACATGATTTTGGAAACCGGATTTTTAAGTATCCGGCTTCTACATGTTTTTATCGTACATGATTTTGGAAACTGGATTTTTAAGTATCCTGGCTTCTACATGTTTTCATCGTACATGATTTTGGAAACCGGATTTTTAAGTACCCTGGCTTCTACATGTTTTCAACTTACACGATTTTGGAAACCCGATTTTAAATATCATGGCTTCTACATGTTTTTAGCGTACATGATTTTGGAAACCAGATTTTTAAGAATCCTGGCTTCTACATGTTTTCAAAACAGCAGATGACAACTCTGTCGTAAAAACTGGGATCAGTCATTCTTTATTCAACCATCCGCGTTTACAAAACGCCACACGTTTAAAAAGAAAAGAGCTACACACGCCGATTTCGAAGCTTGCCGACATCCGATCTAGATGTTTCGGCTATAGTAAGCTTTCAACTTATCCGCGTTCCATGTTCGCTTTATCGCCTTGTTTTGCAGTGTTTCCAGCTTGTAGGCGCCTTTACTGAGGTTCTCGGTGACCGGTATGGGCCTTCCCAGTTAGGAGCTAGCTTTCCTTCCGCGGCATTCTTATTGCCAATGTACGCCTTCGAAGTACGAGGCTCCCTTTGTCAAAAGCCCGAGGTCGAACCTTCTTGTTGTAACGTGTTGATATTAGTTGCTTGGCGGCCAAATCTCGGCAATGCGCCGCAATCGAACTTCATCTATCGAGATCTAGCTCAACGGCAATCGCATTACCGTTTTCTTCTTCATTTTGCGGTCTCGTGACTCGCCGCCAAGATGATTCTCCAATCTCAACCGGAATCATGGCTTCGCACCCATACGTCGGCTTGAAAGGCGTTTCACCGGTTGATATTTGGACACTCGTTCGATATCCCCATAAGGCATAAGGCAACTGGTCCACCCAGCTAGATGTGGTATCTTCCATCCGCTTCCTTAGCCCATCCACAATGATCTTATTAGCGACTCTCTTTGCCCATTGGATTGTGGATGTTCTACCGATGCGAAGTCTTTGCTTAATATTGAAATCGGCTACCAACTTCGGAAGCTTTTATCAATAAATTGTGTTAGTTGTCGTAACGATCTCGGGCGGGATGCCAAAACGTGCTATGATGTTCTTACGTAGGAACTTTTGCACCTGCTCGGCGTGATTGTGGCGACAGGGTTCCACTTCAATCCACTTCGTGAAGTAATCAACCGCCACGATGAGCCATCGTAATTGTCCGGCGACCAGCTTGAATGGTCCTAGAAGATCCATTCCCCATTTGAAAAACGGCCATGGCGAGAGATTGTGCGAAGAGTGGCCGGAGGTGATCACGATAGCGCTAGCGTGCCTTTGGCAAGCTGTCGCATTTTTGGACATGAGTTTTAGCATCGGGCGCCAGGTGGGCCGAGTAACCGGCCGTCTTGCCTTCTGGCCAAAGCCTTAGCCCCATGTGGTGACCATTTATCCCTTCATGAATTTCCAGCGGGACATCTTGGGCCTCATTTGCCGCCGGGCATTTCATCATCGGAGAATGCATTCCTTTCCGATACAAGCGGTCATTTACAAGTGTATACGAGGCCGCCGATCTCATGAGTTTTTCGCCTCCAATGACTCGTCCATGCGAATCCCTCTCTCAATGTAATCTATAATGGGTTTCCTCCAATCGTCACTATACGAAATAAGCATCACGCATTTGGGTTCTCGAAGGTTTTGTTGAACAATGGTGCGATGATTTCGAGGCTCTTGGTGCTTGCCAATTTGGACAAAACATCGGCCCTAACATTATCTCCTCTCGGAATGTGTGCCACTTTGTGACCTCGTCAAACTCCGTAATAACCTCCTTTACCTTTCCCAGGTATTTGATCATCAACGGTCCTTTTGACTGGTAGGTTCCATTGATTTGCGAAGCTACCAGCTGAGAATCCGTGGAAACATGCACTCTGCGAGCTCCACTTTCCTTAGCTTGGAGCAGACCCGCTATCAATGCTTCGTACTCTGCCTTTGGCCAGGGGTCGACTCCATTATGAAATCTGCCAACGCCCGGGACTTGATCGCGTGTCGAGCCTCATATGTAATATCGAATTCGACAACTCAATGGCCCAACCTACCATCCGTCCAGGCTAGGTCGGGCTTATGAAGGATCGTCGTATGGGGTGGTTAGTGCGAACAATGACGGGATGGCTCACGGAAGTACGGACGAAGCCGCCTTCTTGCTATCGATAACGCAAATGCCATTTTCTCTACCTTCGATATCCGCGACTCTGCGAGCCTTGCAAGGCTCTACCTACAAAGTATATAGGACTCGGCCTTCCGTTGTTTCCCTAACTTAGTAGCGGCGCTTACGGCCTCGTTCCTGCGATAAGTACGGGATTAAGCTCTCTCTGTTCACGGGGTCTTGTCGATCTGGGAGGTGCGGACAAACAACGCTTAATTTTGCCAAAAGGCGCTTCGCATTCACCGTCCATCCCTCGGATGCTTCCTTTTTCAACAATTTGAAAGTGCAGCCAATCGTCCAGTCAGCTGTTGAACTTCCTTTTTGTTCCGCGGGGGCTGCATGTCTAAAACTACTTGGCATTTGTCAGGGTTAACCTCTATGCCTCTGTTTGTCAGCAAGAATCCTAGGAACTTTCCTGACGGTACTCCGAAAGCGCACTTCGCGGGTTGAGGCGAATCCTATATCTTCTGAGCTTGTCGAATGTCTGCCGTAAATCATCAATGTGGTTTGCCTCACTCAAGGATTTGACAATCATGTCGTCAATATATACTTCCACGTTCCGACCAATCTGATCTTCAAAAACTCGGTTCATCATTCTACGATACGTGGCTCTGCATTTTTAACCCGAAAGGCATCACGTTGTATGATAATTCGCCTTCTCGGTGATGAATGCCGTCTTCGCACAGTCCTCACGGGTGCATAGCAATCGATTATATCGGAGTATGCATCCATGAATGATAGTAACAGAAAACCGGAAGAGCTGTCCACTAACTGGTCAATACTAGGCATCGGAAAGGAGTCTTTTGGGCACACTTTATTTAAATCTTTATAATCTGTGCAAACCCTCCACTTCCCATTTGGTTTTTTCACAAGGACCACATTAGATAACCATGTGGTGTACTGTACTTCTCGGATAAAGTCTGATTGCTAGCTCATGGCAACAAAAATCTGGATCGATCCGAGGGTATCTCGAAGGGTGCCATGCAAAAACGTCTCTATTGTCCACGAGGAGTATTTCGAGCTCTCTCTCATCCGGGATCCAAAGCCTTGCCAATTTTAGTGATTTGACCAGCTCGTGTCGAGAAGGAAATCCTCCAGCTCTCCGGTTGGTTCCGTCTTTGCATTTTTCCTCTTTGCGTAGATCCAACTCGACCAAATTTACCGACTTCCCTCGCGTATCCGCCCAGGTGCGTTGGCGGGTTGAATCTTTCTTGGCTTGTTGAAGTAACAGCGACGAGACTCTTTACTGTCTCCTTTACGGTAACGATCTTATTCTTCACGCTAATCATCTTAAGCTTTTGGTGCTTCGACGATACCAACATATCCCAATTGTGAATCGTTGGTCGTCCCGAGATTACGTTGTAAGAAGAAGGAAAGTCTGCAACTATAAATCGGACTCTCTCGTCTTGAAAGCATTCCTATCCCCAAGGTCGAGTTTAAGATCTACGTACCCTTTTGGACGAGTGTCCCGACCATTGAACCCGGTTAACATGGTCTGCATGGTTTTAGCACGTCGGAATCAAAATTCATTCTCTTGAACGCATCCCGAGAGGATGATGTCCACGGCACTTCCATTGTCCACGAAGATCTTTTCACGCGGCAATTGACCGGGGTTCCGTTATCACCAACCCGTCATGATGCCCGGGCGACGTCTTTCAAGTCCTTGTCGTGAAACATAACACAGGGAGATTCGGGCTTGTTTAGGTCCTTTTTAAATTTTGGAGCATCTTTAATCGACAATACTTCCTTCAGATATTTCCGTCTCGGCTAGACGAATCCCCCGCCGCCAAAACCTCCGCTAATAACATTGCGGTCGTACTTGGCGTCGGGGAATTCCTCGTCGCTATCATCGACTTCTTTTACGCTCCTTTTTCCTCTTGTCAGTGTGGACTCCTACTCCGGTCTTCCACCCGCCTCTTGCCGCCCCCGCTTTCCTTGAGTGCGAATCACGTATCTTTGGAGTTTCCCTCACGGATGAACTTCTCCACCGTATTCTTCGGGTCCCAACCTTGCTCGATCGTGTGGCCGTGCCGATCGTGAAATTCACAAAACCTGGTTTTGTCGGCCGTTGCTCTCTTACCAAGAGCCAGGGGTCTTTCCACCTTCTTCATTTGGCCGCGCCGACTTCTTTCCATAGTTTAGCACTGGGAGATTTTTAACGGTGTGTATCTGTCAAACACAGGTCCCGGGCTTTGCCACCGGTCTCTAGGCTACGCGGCGTCCTCTTGTAAGCATCTTGGTGGTTGCGAAATGCGTCAGAAACTTTTGTTCCAAAGTCTTCATGTTTGGGATGGACAAATATGGCAACGAATGAAACCATAACTGCGCCGCTCCCCTGAACGTTCCCGCAAAAAGTCGGGGTACCACGTCTCCGTTTATCCCCTTGACCATAATCTCCATTTTGAAGTTGTTTAGGTGTATCAAGGGGTCCTGGGTTCCATCATACTTTGGTAATTCCCTCGAATTCAATCCCTTAGGATATACCACCGCCATAACTTTGTCCTTGAACTGACCCAAAATTCTATCTTCATCCACTTCGCCTAACGTCTTTTGGGAGGCGGGGATGCGATATCTTGTTCCTTGTCGATACGTTCCTTGGCGAACCGGCTCCTAGCCACGGTGTCCAGTGCTCTTAACCGTTTCATCTTGGATCTTGTGGCGGCTTCCTTCTCCGGTCTTTTTGTTCACCAATAACGACATGCTCTCTCTCTCGATGTTCATCTGGTTGATGCACAAAATCGATCCAGCCGATCCGGTTCGAGCTTTCACCATTCGACCTCCAATCCGAGTCTGTTTTCCTCTCGTCTCATGAGGCCTCTTCTCTCGCTCCTCCTGTCTCCACACCATATTTTGACGCTCCAATTCTTCTCGAATAATCCGAGTGTTCTCTTCTTTTTCCATCTATCGCCGGATCAACGATCCTATAGTGTTATGGAGCGGGCGTAAGTCGGGATGCTCCATCCGGAATTCTCGAGAAGGATGAGGAAAACCCTCCACTTGAATTCCTTGACGAGCACCGTGTAATTCCCGATTAGGATGGGGAGAATGGCGGTATCCTCTCGTCTCGATATCGGTGGTCTCTTCCCACCATCTCGCTCCGGTCTACCGAATTCGAGTGTCGTGACAAGCGTCCGGGTTAGAAGGCTGTTGTGGTTCATCTAGTGGCGGCGGCGGTGGTCGTGTTGCATTAGTGCGACTTCTAGTCTTGGCGGCCATATTCGGTGGTTACGAATAGCTTTATGATTTTAGGAATCGAGTTGTTTGACGATCCCCACGGTCGGCGCCAATGTTCGGTAGTAGAACACAAGTGTCTAGCCTTTGGGGCTAGGTATAATTGATCTTGGATCAAAGGTAACGTCCGCTGATATCTATATGGGGAGATAGCGGCGGTCACGGTGGATCACTGTGCTACACGGGGTTGGCTTTCGCCAGGGTGATGTGTGTGCACGGTGGAACGAGAAGTAAGAGTGTAATGTTCGGCGTGAGGACGTGCACAGGAGGTAACCTCTTATATATAGAGATTACCTAGGGTTTCGTTTACCTTGAGTCCTTCCACCGTGATCGTGCCTCCTTCCCGGCCCGATCGTGCGCCTTCCCTTTCTGCATGATTCTTTGGATTCTCGGCACGCTGTGAGGTAGCCGACGGAGCGCTGATTCGCGGGAGGCTTCCCGCCAGAGTTCTTCTATTGGGCCTTCCTGCCGGTAGGCCCATTATTTGAATCCATAACAGTTAGAGTATTATCATATATTCATAAATTTAATTAAATTTATCCCAAAATACACATTTGTTAAATTATAAAATATTTACTAATCATTTATCAAAGATATTTATG